>WBMW01002665.1:2899970-2990911 GCA_013396635.1 Penelope pileata
GCCCCGCGACAGCGCCGGGCAGCGCCGCTCCGGCGGGGAGGCGGGGGTGGGTGCTCCTGTGCGCCCGGGGAAGCGGGAGGGCAGCCCCAGGTAACAACGGGGCCGTTTGGAGGTGTAGGGGCGGCCCCCCGCCGCCCCATGGCACCCTCCCGCGCCAGAGGCACTGGAGGCAGTGTCACCTCCTGCGTGCCAACAGGTGTGGGGCAGAGTGAGTCAGAGCTCCTTCCCAATGCACCGGTGTTCTCAGGTGGGCTCCCCCTGTTGCTTGGAGCAATGATAAGGATGCCAAGGGCAGCTCTTAGCCCAGGTCAGTGCTCTGCGGTGGGTATGGCCAACCTGCATGGGCTGAGTTACACCAACTGCACACTGGGCATGTGTTTCCCTTGCCTTTATTGTGATAGCAGCAGCTTTTCTGCTAGCTGTGTATGGTGGGGCAATATGCTTTTGCATCAGTGAATCATAGAACCACAGAATGGTTTGGGCTGGAAGGAACCTCAAAGCTCATCCAGTTCCAGCCCCTGCCATGGGTAGGGCTGTGCTAGGCCAGGCACTAGAAGGAGTGCCTGTGTCCTTCCACAGGTCCTACAGGCAGTAGGGGCAGGGAGCTGTGCTGCTCTTCCACAAGGCAGTGAGCAGGTTGGCCAAGTGAGCCTTGTTATAGAGACAGGAAAAAATGACACCAGCAAGCTGCTCCCGGTCCCCTTGGGAATTAAAGCAGGCTTGCCCCCAAGCACAGAGGAAGCATTCCTAAAAGATGTGCTAAGGCGAGAGACACACTGCCCTTGATGAGCTTTCCGCCACCCCCAGGACTGCTGCTCGGTTTCCCTCCAGAGCACAGCGGAGAGCAGCTGTCCAAATATTGGCCACGGCTCCACAGTCAATGGGGATTTCCACTCGCAGATCCCAAGTCTGGCAGGCAGAGAGGTGTGTACAGGGCTGGGGTCAGGGCTTGCAGCTCCCTGAGCAAAGGAAAAGAGAGTGCTCAGCAGGAGGCAGGAACACTCTGCTGGAGGATTTCATGTTGGGGGAACTAAATCCCTCCCACCGTAAGAGTGGAGAAAGTCCGAGACCGCCTCACAGAGCTGAATGTGTCCATGGGGCCAGACGACATGCATCCCAGGGTTCTGAAGGAGCTGGCTGGTGTCATTGCCAAGCCACGCTCCACTGTGTTTGAAAAGCCATGGCTGTCAGGAAAAGTCCGTGGTGACTGGAAAAAGGGAAACATCACTCCTATTTTAAGAAAGGGAGAAAGGAAGGCCTGGGAAACTACAGGCTGGTGAGCCTCACCTCTGTGCCTGGGAAGATCATGGAACAGATCCTCCTGGAAGAGATGTTAAAGGCACATGTGGGATGAGGATGTGATCCATGACAGCCAGAGCGGCTTCACCAAGGGAGGGTCGTGCCTGACCGACCTGGTGGGCTTCTGTGATGGAGTGATGGCATTGGTGGACAAACTAAGGGCAACCGATGTCATCTACCTGGACTTGTGCAAGGCCTTTGACATGGTCCTGCACCACATCCTTATCTCTAAACTGGGGAGATGTGGATTTGAAGGCTGGACTATGCAATGGGTACGGAGTTGGTTGGATGGTCACAGCCAGAGAGCTGTGGTCAGTGGCTCTATGTCCAGGTGGAGACAAGTCATGAGTGGTGTCCCGCAGGGGTCCATCTTGGGACTGATGATCTTCAACATCTTTATCAATGGCCTAGACAGTGGGATTGAGTGCAACCTCACCAAGTTTGCTGATGACACCAAGCTGAGTGGTGCAGTTGTCACAATAAAAGGAAGGGATTCCATCCAGAGGGACCTGGACAGGCTTGAGAAGCGGGCCCACGTGCACATAATGAGGTTCAACAATGCCAAGTGCAAGGTGCTGCACTTGGGTGAGGGCAATCCCAGATGTACGTACAGACTGGGAGAAGAACTTGAGAGCAGCCCTGCAGAGAAGGAAAGGGTCCTGGTGGACGAAAAGCTGGACATGAGCCAGCAGTGTGTGCTTGCAGCCCAGATGGCCAATGGTATCCTGGGCTGCATCGAAAGAGGGGTGGCCAGCAGGGAGAGGGAGGAGATTGTCCACCTCTGTTCTGCCCTCGTGAGACAACATCAGGAGTGCTGCATCCAGGCCTGAGGCCTGCAGCACAAGAAGGATGCAGAGCTGTTGGAGTGGGTCCAGCAGAGGACCATGAAGATGATCAGAGGGCTAGAGCACCTCTCCTATGGAGAAAGGCTGAGGGAGCTGGGCTTGTTCAGCTTGGACAAGAGAAGGCTGCAGGGAAACCTCATTGCAGCCTTACAGTACTGGAAGGGAGCTTATAAACAGGAGGGGGAGCAACTTTTTACGTGGAATAATAGTGATAGGACAAGGAGGAATGGCTTTAAACTAAAAGAGGGGACATTTAGGTTAGATGCTTGGAGGAATTTCTTTACTCAGAGGGAGGTGAGGCACTGGCACAGCTGCCCAGAGAGCTGTGGGTGCCCCATCCCTGGAGGTGCTCAAGGCCAGGTTGGGTGGGCCCTGGGCAGCCTGACCCAGTGGGTAGCAGCCCTGCCTATGGCAGGGGGTGGGGGCTGCATGGGCTGTATGGTCCCTTCCAACCCAAACGCTTCCATGATTCTTTGAACTCTGGTGCCTGCAGAAACAGCTGCTTTCGTGGTTGCATGGATTGTGCTCCACACCCTCACGCTTTTATCTAGTGAGTAATGGAGAGACAGGCAGGCAGGTGTACGCAGCTTCTCAGCTAACCCTGCTGGCCGAAGGACCCCTCAGGTGCTACAGCTGGCAGCCATGGGGCCGTGCAAAAGGCCGCAGGTAGTTCCACTGGGAGCCAGGCTGATGCTGTGCTCCTGGCACCAAGGGGTGACAGCGGGGCCTGGTGCTGCTGCAAGTTTGATCTGTAAAAGAGAAGGTGGAAGCTGCAATTCTGTGTTGATTGATGTGATTTGTTGTTTATGCTGAGTGCTCGAAACCTTTTCCATGGCCTGAGTAACAACCTGCAAACATTTCTGTGTTTGCTAACAGTGAACTCAGTGGTTACTCACAATTATTTTTTTTTCTGACTACAGCATGCGCGTTGCCAATGGGTAGCAGTCATCTCCAGTTTCCAGAGGACTGGAGTGAGTGCATAAGGGAGAGGTGCTCATAAGCCAGCCTCTCTTTCAATGCTAACACAGGTGTATTTTAGGCTTAAAGGAACCAGAAGTGCTAACATCCGATTTTAGTTGTGGTGAGTGTCCTCTGTGGCCTTCCTCCATGGGCTCGGCGCTCCTCTCTAAACTCCTGAGATTCCCCACACAGCCAAGGCCTGCTGCGGCTTTTCTCTCCCATGTGATCTCCCATTCAAAGCGGCGTTACAGAGGCTGTGGATGTTAAAGAGAAATAAGATGACAATCGTATCGCTCTGTACTGTCACCTGCGTGCCATGGAGCAGTGACCTTTTTGTGCTTTGAACTCAGCATCTCGATGTAGATTAAGGAGAATGACTCACGCTCTCCTGTGTCATTTGTACCTTTTATGTGAAGCTGATCTGCTTCAGACTCTGACTGCTGCGACCAAAACCCCTTCTTTGTGCTCACTGCACAGAGCTGCTTGGGAAGTTCATATAGCAAAATGCTGAGCAAAATTGTTCAGATCATTGGCCCTGTGTAGTCTGGGGAAAAAGAGGGGAAAGGAAAGATGAAAAGTGAGAAGTGATTTGATAGTTTAGCCAGCATGTAGATACTCCCCCTGGAAATCAACATTCAGGTACAATGGCATATGGAATAAATATCCGTCAAAATCAAAACTGTTTCTTATCACCAAGTAGGTCACATTTTCAGCCACCATTCCTCAACATGTAAATATCAGCGGTGATTGCTGTAGAATAGATGTAATTATATATTCAACAGAATGCATAATTTTTCCCAATGAACCGTGGTTAATTTTATCTGAAAATCAGTGATTACCATTTTGGTGTTAATTACAGGGTGCTAAATACATCTTCAGTATTAAAAGATAGACTCCTCTCTGTTTCACGTACCCCAAGTCAATTGTGGAATAACTAATGTCACTTTGCGATTTTACAGATGAAAAAATAAATAGAAGGTATTGGAAATGAAGGGTGATGCCTAGATCAGGACTTTCAGCAACTCAGGAGTTATCTTTCACTTAAAGGCTCTGCCTGCTGGACCTTACTTGCAAATTATTTTGCTCTTATGTGCATGGGTGTTCTGTGAGTGTCCACAGGAGATCTGGGTCTGGGGAGACCAGCCTGAAGAAGATGGCAGTATCAGAAATGGCCTTTCTTATTCTGGATATACACACTTGCTTCTGTACCTTCACCTCTCTGCGCTTTGTGTAGGTGGCCTAGGGCTGGTAGGGAATCATGCAGGAGGTAATGTGAGGTCTGGAAGCGGGTGGATGGTCTCAGCAAAGCGTTATGTGGAGTGGGAAGCTTGTGAGTGAAAAGATCTCTGAAGACTGATGCCTGTGACACAGAGCAAACACAAGCTGGTATGGATTTCCTCCAATACGGAGCCCACCTGCTTTCATCCTCCCCTTATGAATCAGTGAAATGTGGATGGGAAACCCTGGCAAACCCTCCTCCAAGGGAGGAGAGAAAAATCCTACCTCGTCACGGTGAAATGATCCCAGTGAAGGCATTCTTCCACACGCTTCATTCTAACACATTTAGGCTCAGAAATGCGCTTGGGTTTGGCCAGAGATGTTGGGTTTGGTCTAAAAGGCTTGGATATAAACATTTACTGGAGTCCTTTGCTAAGTAACTGCTGTGTTGTGAGGTAAGGATCGTGTGGGCTGGAGAGGCCACTCTGCTGTCTTTAGGAGGAGCTGACTCGCATGTATGGATTATCCAGCACTTTCATTAGTACCAGTGGGGAGATCTGAGTGCGGAATAGTCTGCAAATGAAGAAACCAGACAGGGGCAATATGCGTACCCACGGAACATTAGTATTCAGCTTCAGAGCAACTTCTGTGTGCGCATATATGTGCTCATTGCAATATCCTGAAAATAATTGCGTGCATATGGACAACAGCCCCACCCTCCAGCAGTATCAATAGACTTAACCTAAGTTTTATGTTGAGTTGCAAATTAACGGAATAGACTTTATTTCAGGAGTGTTGAACACATGGCTGCCATCCAATAACTTCAGCATGGCACTCACCCAAGAAATCGCTCCAAGGCAGTCTAATCAGGACAGGATTCCTGGCAAAAGCATATTTTGAGACAAGGCTCTCTCTCTTTTTCCAAAGTAGAAAACTCCTTTGATGGCAGTCACAGAGAGCATTTAAGAACATTCTCAGGTGCCTTTTTTTTTCTTTTTGCAAACTGAAAATCAGACTCAAAGAGCGTGGAGAGAAAATTGCAGGACTCATTTTAACACTTCTCCTGGACCCAGCTGGACAGTGGAGGTTGAGTAACAGCCAGCTGATTTCATTTTAGTTCTCATTTTTTCACTTCTGTCAATAGGGAAAAGCTCGTAACTTACTACAGAAGGTTTTAATTCTACTCTGTAAACATGAATGGTGCCTAAACTTAAACTGTGTCAGAAAGCTGAATCAAATTCTCTCCTAATTGACTGCCCAGCTTTAGTTTTTCACTTACATACATTTCAAAATGCTGGTTTGGGTTTTGTAATTTTTTGGGGTTTTGTTTTTCCCCACTATGTTTTATTGCTTCCGTACTACTCTTCTTGCTTTGCGCTGTCCAGTTCTTGCAAATGGCTATACTCAGAGCTGTGGTTTGTGGCTAAAATGCGATGTGTTGGAAAAAGATTGGAGTGACTCAGTAACTCAGCATCAGCCGTATAACTTAGTCAGCGTGCCCAGCAGCGCCGCAGCACAGTGCAAACAGATTGCAGGGGATGGATGGCCTGGGCAGCGTGAGCTGCAATAGCTGCTGCAGTCCTGCAGATTCTTCACCAGTTGGTAACAGAAATGGAAATGAGATGCAAAATCTTAGAACCATAGAATCACAGAATGGCTTGGGTTGGAAAGGACCAGCCCATTAGATCAGGTTGCCTAGGGCCCCATCCAACCTGGCCTTGACTGCCAGCTCTGTGAAGTGTGGTTTTAGAAAGAAGATGTGGTTTCAGGTCTGCTGACATAATGGAAACACTTTGCTTCCTTCTGACTTCACAGCCAGCCAAACACCTTAAACTTGCCAGAAATGTGACATTCAGAAATAAAAAAGCGTAATCCTGGTCAGATGAGTGACAGCCCTCCAGGAAAGCCCAACAAGGATGAGAGTGCAAAGGAAGAACTTGAAAAATAGCAGTGAGATCAAGTTTGATATTAAATCTTGGAAAGTTAGTTTGATTTCTCATGCCCCGAACTAAGAAATATATTTTTTTAAAAAATCTATTCTAAACATAAGCATTTTTCTCCTATTTTCAATCCAAACACTGTATTTTTGAAAATGCATGAACATGTGATTAGAAGTAAAGAAGTCAGACTCACTGGTCACTCGTATGTACACATCCTGCAGTTTGAGAGACCAAAAGGTAAATAAATGTGTCGAGTATCGTACATGAGTTACCATTTTGTCTTTTGTTTATGGTATACACAAGATAGGTTGGAGAACTTGTATTTTTGGAACAAAGATCTGTCTTAGGACTCTTGTTATCTGATTCCTATTATCTTGGATGTCATGTTCAGCAAGAAGAACGATAATACCGTTCCAAGAGAGGAAAGTAATAAAACTTTTTATTGGAGCTATATTGAACATGGGCTACTGTCATAGGTGGGCTCAGATTCTTACTTCTTGTACATTTTATTTTAAATTAAGTTCAGGCTAAACTGAAGAGTTTCTTAGCTGACAGATAGCCTACAATATTAGTTCTGGCCTCCCAAACTCAAAGGCATTAACTTCTTTTTCTTTAAAAGATGAGAGAGCCAAAGGCAAGTCAAGAAGCACACGAACTGGGCAGACAAAATGACCCAGTTACTCAAAATGCAGCTTGGGAATTATTTCTGAAAGGCCAGGGCACTTCTGCCAGCTCCTGGGCCTTTGATGCTTGGCATCCACCTCAGGAATGACAGCCTTGAGAAGCTGTTTCAAGCTGTGCTTTGCAGTGGCGCATACGGGCTGGTGCGTGTGCGAGCAGCCATGGGGCGATGCTGTGAGGAGCTGGGAGGTGGCTGCCTGGGGCCCAGCGTAGGAAATGGCCCTGAGGGCCCTGCTGCGGCCTGTACTGAGCACCATGGGGGTGCAGGAGGAAAAGCAGAAGCAGCTCAGGAGACACTCCTGGGTTTTCAGAGTGGCTCAATTTCTGCTGTAGGAGAGGGGCTGAGGGCCAGGCAGGCCAGTAGTCAAGGCTGCAAACCAGGCAGGAGCCAGTGAAGCACACAGAGGGAGGCAAGGCCCTGAAGGCAAGGGGGTTGAGGGAAACAGGGAGAGGAAGCGATAAGCAAAACAAGAGGCAGCAGTTATACTTCAGAAAGGGACAAAAAAAAGGTCTTATTGCAGCAGTTTCTACTGCACTAGCTGCTGCTACACCTGCAGCCCATGTAACCACATCTCTGTGGTGACCAGGGACATGCTCCGGGCTGGAGGCCTCCCCCTACCCCATCAGTCCTGCAGCCATGGGGCCCCGTGTTGCAAACTGCTGGGCTTACAAATTCCAGCAGCAAAGTTGGAAAGCTGTAGCCACTAGAATAACATGAGATCTCCACAGCGAGCAAATGCTGCTGATATGTAAAGAATTTATTAGCAGCAGGAATAGACGCCCGTATCAGCGCTTCACCGGTGGATAAATCAGTGCGTTTGCTAATGATGTTTCAGTTCTCTTGATTGAATTGGATTTGTAAGGCAGAAATGCAGCTGCAGACTGAATTGCTTTATATGACAAGAGAATAATGACTAGCCAATCCCGAACACCCAGGGCTTTGGTATATATGGGATAATTTTGTTTCTGTTATTGTTATCATTTTATATGCAAATGAAATTATCAACGCCTTTATCTAAGCACTTTCTGGATCACATTTATTCCTGAGTTTATGCCTGTTAGTGTGAGAGAGAAACTCCTCTGCATTTTAGCTGGGGTTAACACTAAATCTTAGTCCCGCTGGAGCCTGTGGGAGTTTTATTATAACACAGATATGACCTATTCAGAGGATACTGGAACAGAAAATGCTGCAATTGCTCACGGTTATGAGTGCTGTTATTTTGAGATTGGGCGCGTTACCTTACGCTATTATCTGCATGTTACATGTGCTGTGTTTTGCATATTGGGTGCTTCCTTCACATGCACGTCAGGTTCCTTTAACAGTAGCGTTTCAGAGATGATCTGGCCAAGTGCCCTCATCTGCCTCTCGCCTGGTTGTTCTCTGGGGTTCCAGCCAGTAAATCCCTATGGGTTTTAAGCTCTAAATAGGCTACTGCTCCCCCTCCTAAGGATCACGCTGAGCTGAAGCGGTGCCTGCTGGAGAAGTAGAAAACAGGATGCCAGCTGGCAAAGAGGGCTGAAAAGAGAAAAGAAAAGAGATAAAATGATTCTCAAATTGAGAAACTGCCTTAGCAACATCCTCATTTGCTGGATGGGAATAGATCACGGTTGCCTGGTTGGTCTTTCAAATGGCTGAGCTCCTAAATCACAGTTATGCCTTTCCGCTGGAGAGATGGAGTTGACAGAGATGTACTGTTGAGACACACTATAAATTAAACAGATGGATTGTGAAGCCCAGGCTCTGTATCCAGTAGTTCCTCTCGCTAAGAGGAAAATCTTTCAAAAGCTTCCCCTGGTGCTCAGCAGGATCTTGGTGGCTTCATTGCGCTGCCGCTTTAGAAAGGCTTTGGTCAGTAGTTAAAACCAGCAGGGATATTTACTGGAGGTGGCTGACTGGAGCCTGCCCAGAGAGGAGTTGGCAGTGACCCCTTTCCCACCACTGGCTCGGCAGGGAGGAAGCTTTGTGGTTCGACTGGGAAAAGAGGAGAGAGCAATCCTCCCTTGGCCAGGTCAGGGCTGGAGCTGCTGAGATGTACCGAGGGCAACGCTGCGGTAAGGGGCTTGGCACCTTCTGCTGCCAGCATCGATGCTGCTGGAGGCACCAGCTCTTCTCTAGGCATCCAGATTGGAACTTCTCATTTGCTCTGCTGGCTACCAAGTGTCTGGGCAACATTTCATCCCCTATGTGTGGGAGACAGAGAGGAAAGTAGGAGCTGAGGGATGGGAAAGCAGAATGACGGTGCCAAGAGCATGCGTTGGGGCGGAAGGAGACAAGCGAGGTGGGATCTGGGAGAGAAACTTTGTGAAACAGACGAAAGAGGAAGAGGAGAACATAGGCAATCTGAAAATGACTGCAGTGAGAGAAATGCTGGAAACTGCTCAGCTGGGTGCTCAGAGATCTAAGGCATGATGGACACTGACAGAAAAATGCATTGTGGTGCACACCCGTTTAGTTCCAGGTAGCTTTATGGGGATGACAGCAGTGGGAGAGGCAGCGTAGGTGTTTTTCCTACACTGAGTGTGCATTCAGATGTTATTTCAAGCCCTGCAAAATACGACTGCCTAAGCCATTCAACAAAATGGTAAAGGTTGCTCAGTTAGGAAGTATAAAATAATCCAACTTTATTTCTAGAACCTAAGAAATGAAAATACTATTGGAAAATCATCAAACAATTTTTTGACACTTTTTCTTCATAGTTATTTTTATAAGTTTTGAGCACTCTATTAGAAAAAGAAATCTCCATTGTGCTTGAGATTCTGTCCTATATTTTCTCTCATTACGGTGGTTTTACATCATTTCCCACTTCTAAAACCTGGCATGAAGGAAGTTAAACTAGCTAAACAAAATTGTTCAATTACCACTTTTGAATACGATTTAAAATTTCAACAGCATAAACTATTGGCATGTTTTATTTCAGTAGGATGTGATAGCTTCTTGGACTGAAGGAACAATTCTGTTAAACTGAAGGAGACGACCACACTGCAGACTGTCCCTGGAATGACAATTTCCACAATGTAACACAAACCACCAGTGCAGTTCTTTATCAGTGCGTTTACCATGAAAAAAGTGTTAGCCATAACCACGCCATAGAGATGGATTTCGTTTTGCTAGACTTGCATAATGCAGGTAACACTGAGAGACTAAAAGAGCTGTTGAAGGCACCAGACTAGACTAGTGCAGCTCGATTCCCCCTTCCAAACAAGATTTAACTGCTGTTGACAGGGAAAACACAGGACATTTTTCTAGTGCAGGCCTGTGTAGTGAAACAAGCTTGTGAAGGGCAAATAACTAACCTCTTTAGAAGTACCCTACAGAAGCACTTCTGCACTCCAGAGAAGCGTGTTTATGCTCTCACACTGGAGATGTGGATGACCTGAAGAGGGATCTTCTCGATAGAACAAGCAAAGGAGGGAG
Organism: Penelope pileata; assembly: GCA_013396635.1. Lineage (NCBI taxonomy): Eukaryota > Metazoa > Chordata > Aves > Galliformes > Cracidae > Penelope > Penelope pileata. The sequence continues at coordinate 2,910,329 of WBMW01002665.1, forward strand.
AACCATGTATTTCTGTCAGTAATTTTCTGTATTGCCTTTCGCGGTAGAGGAGATTGGTTCTGGAGTAAGGACGTTCTCTGTCACAGCACAGCTCTGCTTTCTGGTGCGTTCCTGAAACGAACTCACAACCTGGTGCTGATGAAGCTGCAGGGCGTCTCAGGAAGGACTTCACTTGTGCTCCTGCAACGCTTGGGGCAGTGAAATTGGAATGTGATCAGCCGTGGCACTGCTGGGAACTAGCTCTGTGGCAGAGCAGCTCAAATGAATATGTCAGGCTGTGCTCAGGAGCTGTCTACAACACTTCTTGTTTCTAGCGCAGGCTGATCTGGCCTTATGGGAAATCCTAAATTCATCAACAGATATACAGAAAATTGATACAATAATTCTGAATAGAAGTAACTCTCCGGATGTAATAGTTCTATAATACCTATTACTGTTGTTTGCTTTTGTTTTACAATGCACTTCGTGCTTATACTCTGCAGCCTTCTACGGAATTCATCAAACATTTTTTATTTTGAGTGCATTGCAGTGTGACTGGCTGAAGTTTTAGCTCAGCCTCAGCAATTTGCATGAAAGGAGAGGAGTGAGATGTGAGCCCTCAGCCCTTACTCAGCCACTCCATGTAACGTGCTGCAGACCCAGGAGCATGGCCTCCGATGAGTTACTTCTTAAGTAAAAACACACTTCAGGCATTTACTTTTGTCACAACAGTAACTCATTTCCTTCTACCCGAGGATATCATAGTACCATAATTAACGCCAAAAGAACCCAAGATACATAATCTGAACCCTTGTTTCAATTTCTGGAGCTAACAAAGAACAACTTAATCTAGACGTGCAGCACTCTCGATGTTTTATCACGCATTCCAAGTAAGAAGCAGGCCATACAGCCTAATATAGAAGAAGCGGGGGTGGCAGGATATGGAGTTTGTTTCAAAGCAGAGCCTAATTAGTTTCTGAAATGGATTAGACCATGTGGTTGCCGGAGGTAGCAAAAACTAGACATGATGACCCAGGAGATCCTTCCCTGTCCAATGCAAAGGAAGTGAATAAGGCTTAATTACGTGAGAGTCAAAATTAACGAAATACAACGGGGTGGACCTTTCCTTGCTAGGTGCAAGTACCAAAATGTTGAGTGATTGAAACTTGGGCACATTTTTCTGTACGACTTGTAAGAGAGAAAGCTAGCTCAACGTGCCTAATGAAAGTAGTGCAAGAGGATGGTTTTTATACCAATGCCTGCAACTTGGGCCTCCAACGCCTGCAAGGGTTTGCACTGAAGCAAAGGTTATGAACCTCAGTCTTGTAAGCGTGCTCCTTGGCACAGTGTCAGCAAACCTGCAAACAACACATAACTTTTACACAGAACATAGCAATAATATAAAATAATTACAAATCCTATGCTAAAACTTTCTGGGGGTTTACCTAAATAAGCATTTTATGTTCAGCATGGGGGAAAAAAACCCACATTTTTCTGTACGACTTGTAAGAGAGAAAGCTAGCTCAACGTGCCTAATGAAAGTAGTGCAAGAGGATGGTTTTTATACCAAAGCAGGAAAAGTCCTTGCAGTCTGTAAGCACTACAAAAACGTGCTCGTACATTCTCTTCTAGTGATGGCAACATTAACTTAGGAATGCTTACATCTGCGGAGTTTGTCACCTCCATAAATCTGCTCATCTGATTGCACAAGCGAATGTTTCCTGTAAACCTACAGGTAAGCTGTAAACAGCTTAGTAGAAGAGCTCTTACAGCTGAGCTTTTTACTTAGGGAGTGATCAGACAGTTTAGAGCTGCTGGCAGACCCAGATGGCAGCAAGCTTTGGTGAAGCTGAGTCGGTGGGGTGATTTCTGTCGCTAGGAAAAAGCTGTGTGGGACAGCTGAAAGAGGAACCTCAAGACTGGCATTTCACTTTTGATCTTCAATATAAAAGCACATGAGAAGATACTAAAAATTGCCATTAACAGATCAGAGAGGTCTCGTTAGTGTCCTACACCATCACCCAACAGCAGCTGTTTAAAGGACAGTATAAGAAAAGTCCATGAATAAAACAATATTTTTTATCCCTTCCCAGCACCCAGCAAGGCGTAGCTTAGGGACATCTGGAGACAGTGGTTTAACTGCAGGTTTAACAGCCATGGCAGGCTTTTGCCTCACAGTTTCATTGAACTCAGATTACGCTAAGCTGTTAGTTTTACTTAAAACTATGTTTAAAAACTAAGGATGACCTGTCAGAGCTCTATTCGGAAAGCAGTTCTACCAACCCATGCTATTCTTTTCCTTTCCTCCCCGCAACGGTAATTCTTTGTGATGGGTGTACACAAGCAGTCATGAGAATAGCAACTGAAACTCCTGCCCTGCTGAAATTAATAGCTGATGTTGAGGCACGTGTGCTCACCTACATCGAAGAACGGACTTTGATGTCCAGACCATTCTTCTCCTGCAACAGTCAGGTCTCCGAGAGAATACCTGAATAGCAACATCACAGCTCATCACCTACCCAAAGCTCCATTGCACATGGATCAACTCAGCAATTTCAGCCATGTAAGAACATACAAAGGGGTGTGAGGCCTTGAACTTCATACTTTAAGCATAATCACCCTTCAGAACTGGCTGAGACTCCTTTACAGGCTGCTATTCTACTTACAAGAAAGTCCATGAGGTTTTTTTTTTTTTTTCCTTTGGACTCTCCAGGCATGACCACAGGAGACAACACAGCAGGTTAGACAGAATTTTTTCACAGCATGAATGCATTATTTATCAAGTAGCATATTTCCCAGTAACTTATACTTTTAAGAAACTAGAAGGCAAACAGGGTTCTTGATGCTCCCTTTAGGTAGGCTGTACTTAATTTTGGCCAATAATCTTGATACCTTTTAATTCTTTCAGACAAAAATATTCAGACCAGCGTGCCAAATATCTTGCTTACAAACCCGGGGTTAAACAGCTCAAAGTGTCTTGCTTTTCTCAATTTCTGTTCAATGAGTTGCACTCTGATAAATGCAACAACAGGTGAAGATGCCAATATTCAAAATTATTTCATATAATGACGAGAAGCTTCTGCCAAAAGACGTAAGAATGAACAAATCCATTGTGCATTACGTATGCATTTATCCTTTGTAAAAGCCGTTACAGAAATTTAAGTTGCTCTACATTACATATCTTCCTGAGATATTTGCAGCTAACCATTAAACAGGGCTACTATTAAAGAGGATGAATACTTATCAATAATTTTGATGAATAGTTATGCTGGTCAAAATTGTTTAATCTCCTCTCAGTTTGCCTATATACACAGGCACACAAAGCTGTCAGCTGCTTTACAGGGAAATAATTCCGTAAGGACAAGTGTCCTTGACAATGCCACCACTGCATAAGTGTAAGCAGTTTTCCTCTTGATAGGAAACATAGCGGTCATTGCTTTTCTTGTACGTTAAATTTATACTGTGCCAGTTCTGAAAGCTTTTCCTTTTAAAAACACATACAGTAAAAAAAAAAAAAAACTATTCTGATTTTTTCCCAGTCTTCAAAAGCATCTTCAACCAGTCACAAAATTCTGAAGACGAGGCTTGTCTGCCTCATGCAGACAGGTAGTCTTAATTTCAGGAGCCAGTTTCCCTAACTGCTTGTATGAGAACTCATGCTCGTGACTTCAAGGTGCAACTCCTTCTGTTGGGGCTCAGAAACAGCACCACTAGCAAGTGAAGAACTCCTTTTAACATGACTGTACAAGTGGCTGGCGTGAATGAGAGCGACGGCATGATGTTCTGGAGCAGCAAGAATCAAGTCTTCAGCGTTGCAGCTGCGTTCTATTCAAGAGGTTGACATACCATTGTAATTGGGGAACAAAAAAAAATGTAGTCTGGTGAGTTAGGATTTCAGTGTAATACATGTGTGCAAGGAGAGCAGTGTTACAGACATTCTGACTGAATGGGCATTTTAGATCCCATCATCATGCAATTTCAAGATATTTCTTAGAACTGTAAAATGACACAGGAGGTGGACTAAACGGCAACACAAAATCTCCACATTCCACTGAACTACCAACAAAATAGGACTTTTGGTCAAGCACCAGCAACAGCCTGTCCCCTGAAAGTTGGGAGCAGTAAAGAGATCATTTGGCAGCAACACTGCCTGAAACAGTGGATTCCTCTCGCTCAAGCCTTAGTGTGTAGCTCTTAGGGAACATTTTATCCAGGTCTCTCTACTTCCAACCTCATAACACATGAAAACTTCTTAGAAATAGTTACAAGAAACAAGGGCAAGGAAATTTCTTGTACGTTTTATCTGAAGTGAGAAAGGAATTCCATGTTTGCCTTGTATGAAGTCTCTACAACTACTGTAGGAGACCAGAATTTCAGCTTCTGCGAGCAGAACCAGTTGGACACAAACATTCACAGCAAGAACTGGGTTGAAATTAAGAACAGCCCAGTCCTACGCATCCCTTCTTTCTTCTGTACTGAAGGATACAGGGCAGACATTATCACCACACTGGAAACATTTCAAAGAGAAACAGAGAGATCTGTGCAGGTGATCTGCGACGTGGTTTCCCCCCAGCAGACACACCAGCTCTCCCATTCACTTTGTACCATTCCATGTGGCACGGGATCGACTGGCATTCCTGTGGAATTCCTGTCAACACTCTTTGTGCTTCTCACTATGTTAAGACTGTGCTTGCTTTTAATACAACTCTCCCTAACCAACACAGCAGCAAAAAGAAGGCTTTAGAATATGACAACTGGAATGTCGAAGTATGTAAGCTTTTTTTAAAAAAAATATTAATAACAAGACATTATTAAGAGAGTTTATTTGGTCAACAAAGAAGCCCAAGCAAAATACTATATTTCTGACAAAACCCACCAAAAATGAGAGTGAAGACAAATGCAGGACTGTCACTCATAACACTTTCCCCTCTCCGGTCACACCCAAGGTTTTCAGATCAATCACATTGGTAACAAGTCTTGACGACTGGGGGCTTTTAACTTCAGTGTTTAACTCCATCTCTTCACAATTAAAGTGAAGGAGGTGAAAATGAATTGAAAAAAAAACCAAAAAAACTACAGTAACTGTTAGTGAAAACAGATTTCAATCTGCACCTCAGATTTGGTTTGGTGCAGATGGCTGCAGACAGCACAGCAACTACTGCTGTGGATTAAAATTATGCATGCTACAGAGACACACCAGACACAACAGGCATGAATTGAAGTTAATTTCAGTCGTGACTTTCTCTGCTGAGAAAAAAGGCACACAAATATTTGTCAGAATTAAAACAGTATATTGTTCCTTTGCCCTGGCACAGGAATAGTGCTTAACATAAACTACAGTTCTTCAGTACGCAGTGATACGTAGCAGCAGTGCTTCACAGAAAGCCCTGTAAAGCGTTCAGGGTACCATTTTCTAAGGGGTCATCGGCACTAAGGGGCCAGTCCTGCCCCTCTTGCGCAGACCAGTTGTGTGCTTCACTCCATTGGGTCAGCTGTTAGCGGGGCAAGCGCAACTGCACAAAAGTAGAGAGCAACAGAACTGGAGCCAAACAGCCTGTGCAGATAGATGAATACACACACAGAGGTACATTACTAATTTGTCTGTGTTGAAGCTTTGTGCACGTAACATACAGGTGGACGTTAGGAAGCTGAACCCAAAATAAACACAGTCCTCAGGGCTCCCAGACCTCCACACACAGTCTGTCAGACTAATACATCTTCTTTCAAGCTTCAAATCAAGAAGATGTTTTTATTAGAATGGCAAAAGTCACCGTTGGCACTGGCCCAGAAAGCACTTTGACCTCCTAAGGATCTCTTTTGCTAAACAGGTCTCGAACAGACAGGGTCACATGAAGCTTCTCCCCTGCTCTCCCCACCCCCTTCACTAAAACGTTTTCCTATCTAATTTTGCATTAGAGTTGAACTCCTGCCAGACAAGTATCAGTCTGGAAGAAAAACTTCCTGCTTTATTAAAAGCATTTGAAAAAGAATTCAAATGGCTGGGCTACAGTAATTTAATATGTTGTGTCTTGGCCAGTGGGCTTCTGGCCCTCAAAAAAAAAAAAAAAAAAATAGAAATCAAAGATTAGGAGACACAACACTTCAAGCTGTGCTGTGTTAAGCTGAATCCAAATGCTACTATATTAAATAATACTGAAGAATAGGACTACTTAGTTTCCTAAATGGAAAGAGCTGACAATTCCTATAGTCTTTTTTTTTGATCATTGCTTTTTATTTTTTCGCAGTTCATAAAGTATAGATGTTGTCACATTTCTCACAAGCACAGTCAAAGCAAATTGACATCAAATGACTGAAACTATGACTTCAGACAGTTTTGTTACTATCCCTTCCTTTTACTAATTGGCAATGGTACACATGTAAAATGGACTCTGACCTTCACTGACAGACAGTATAAAAGGAACATAGCGTAAAAAAAATCCCACTCTGCCTGCCCCTGCCCTAAAACCCATCCAAACCCCATACTGGCAGCTTATTCTTTCAGCAGCACAGCCTGAGGTAACTGTCCCTACAGCTCTGTGCCAGGTCAGAGCATGGTCCAGGTACTCACAGCTTGAGGGGAATAATAGGCCAGTATTTGGGCTGTTTTTTGTCACAATTCCTATCAAAGACAAGTTGCATGGCAGTCTCCATAGCTAGGATTTTGGCAGCTTCATCACCATACAGTTTCTCCATTTCTGCCATTCGTCTCTCCCCGGGTCTTTCTGCAGGCGGCTCCACAGAACGCTTTGTGCTTCTGTAAAGGTCTTGATCGGCCTCCACATACATTGCTTGTTGCTCAGCTTCCAGCTGCTGCTGCATCCCTAGACAAATGAACCACAAGAGATGTAAATTTCTGAGCTATCACCCAATCGCATTCTATTTTAGCATCTAAAATATTGCACATTCAAATCCGTGGTGGGTCTAGACAGCCCAGATCCACTCATTTAGGGTGCTGCCAGCTTCTCCAGAGGAAGGAGATCCTGAAATTGGAACCTAGAAACATAGAAAACCTCTCCATTAGTAACAAAAAGTAGTAAGTAGCATTGCTTCAGTTTTTCCATAACATACACGTGCCCTGAAAAGAAAAAGAAATACACAAGAGCTGGTTTCCAACGTAATTACTTAGCAGCCGAGATAATGAAACAATGCACAGGACAGTGCAACTTCAGCTGAACCACAGCCAAGAGAAAATGTAATCAGTTACTACTCTCTGAAAATGAACAAACCAGTCTGTCATCCAAGTGTCAGCCACCAAGTGTATCCAATGAAACACAGCTGTAAGCATTGCGTTTAGATAAACTAGCCAACCTCATCCATTTCTCACCACTTGCAAAGTTCAAAACTGACAGTCTTCCTGTCATTGCTTTAAAGAACGATAGCTAACAGATATCCCTGCATCAGATCTTTTAAAGAGGATTCAAAATAGTTCAGAGAGGTGAAGCACTTGGCCAATCTGCCATCAAAAATCCTCTTTGGTAAGTCCAATCTGGAAGCAAGAACTTGCTTTTGCATGCACAAAGATACCCCCACTTTGTAGGTGATGTTCTGATGGAGTAAACAATGTATACGAACAACAATCAACGCTCAATTAACATGATCCAGCAGCATGCCCAGGTGGCCAAGAATGCCGATGGCATCCTGGCCTGTATTAAAAATAGCGTAGCCAGCAGGAGCAGGGAGGTGACCGTCCCCCTGCACTCAGCTCTGGTGAGGCTGCACCTCGAGTACTGTGTTCAGTTTTGGGCCCCTCACTACAAGAAAGACATCGAGGCCCTGGAATGTGTCCAGAGAAGGGCAACAAAACTGGTGAGGGGTCTGGGGCACAACTCCTATGAGGAGTGGCTGAGGGAACTGGGATTGCTCAGTCTGGAGAAGAGGAGGCTCAGGGGAGACCTCATCGCACTCTACAACTTCCTGAAGGGAGGTTGTGGTGAGGAGGGCGTCGGCCTCTTCTCCCAGGTAACTAATGATGAGACCAGAAGAAATGGCCACAAGTTGTGCCAGGGAGATTCAGGTTAGATATAAGGAAAAACTTCTTCTCCCAAAGAGTGGTCAGGCACTTAACAGCCTGCCCAGGGAGGTGGCAGAGTCACCATCCCTGGCTGTGTTCAAGAAACGTCTGAACGAGGTGCTAAGGGATATGATTTAGTAGCTTAGTGGGAAATATTGGTGGTAGGAGGGCGGTTGGACTAGATGATATTGTAGGTCCTTTCCAACCTAGTGTTTCTGTGCAGTTAAAACCAAGTGTGTACAAGACTCCCCTTTTATGGGGGACATTTCTATGAGACAAAGAAAATCACTCGGCAAGTAAGGAACTTCTTTGCCTACCAATAACAGATGATGGTTCCCAAAACTGCATCACGGAAAAGGTACACTACTAATGTGAGCACTTTTTTTAAACAAACAAAGAGGGACAGAGTCCACTGGTCACGATACATTGGACATACGCAGGACATGTTTCTCAGTGTTTGGTGCTACAGACCTTCTCTTACCCTGAGAGCAAATTTAGCTTCTACCAAACACACAACATCTGCAAACCCTAACCCCAAGTTAAGCATCCTGACGTACCCGTGTCAGGCATCTGCAGCTTATTCTTACACTGCAAAGGGCTGTACGCAGCAGCCAACCGACTGTCAGCCTTACCAAATGAATTATCCCCCATGCCTCATTCACAGAAAATAGGTACTTTCAACAGTGTAAGCAAAACTTCAACTCAGGCATTTGTTTGTCAGAGAGGGACAGGGAAAGCTTTCGTCCTGCCATTTCCACGGTTCTGTGTTGGCAGGGGAAGGGCAGCAGTGCTTGAGGGGCTATCAGCAATCTCTTCCAAAGAGATGTTTCAGTGATTTTGCTTTAAGGGCACACCCCCACAGTGCGCTGCATTGCCAGAATTCATGAGGAAACATACATTAGAGGTCCATATGTGCTTTTGGAAGAGTCAGATTTATTTGGTGTCAGGCCATTTCAACCAGAAGGTCTGAATTAAAAGCACTAACACTGCCTAAGAGGGCCCAGCACCACGAGGACAGGCTCAGAGCTCAGGAAGCACAGCTCACTTGCATCCTGCTGAAGCAAACTTAGTGGGACACCAGGCTGCTCAGAACTAGGTAAGGCGCTTAACGGCAAACCTGATGCAAATTATGCAACTCACACTGAATATTCTTAGACACCCCCCAAAAATCTATGCTGGAAAAACAACATCTCCCGCTGTAGTGCGGGGCAATGAACGGAACCCATATTTGCTGACTCTCTTGGGCCACAAAGCTAATTCTTCCTACTTCTGTATTGCCCGTGGAAATTTGTTACTCATTACTTCCATAGCCACATGCTAGAAACAGCTGCTTCCTCATGTGCCTGAGAACACTCTGATAGCTCATTGCACACAGTAACACTTAAGAAAAATTAATTTCTCTGGAGATATATAATGAATCCTTCTGTTTGGAAATTGAGTTTCTAGCAGAAGCCTTATGACGGATGAGTGGATTACAATTTAGTGTGCATCAATCTCTATTTAAAGCACAGAGTGGTTCATAAAGCTGCAGATCCTGATGTTAACAATCAAAATAATAATAGCAATTTTAATTCCATTATCTGAATTACCTAATGAACCTCTGAAGTATACATTTTACTTTACACTTCACTAATCATTCGTAACACTCAACTTCCTAACCTAACTTTTACTATTCCACAACTACTGGCTAAACAATTCCCAGAGTGACTCCGCTACATAGTCTGAGACATAAGAATGAACTTTAGAGAGTCCAGGCAGAGGCTGGGGACAGAAATCTGCTACCCACAGCTTTTAATGGCAAAAGCTGAATTTGAGCACAGAACGTGGTAGCTGCTGCTAGCAATGCTCCTGCAGTTGCGTGGAAGGTGCTGAAGCTTCACAGCAGTTCCTTGTGGAGAGAGACTGCGTGAAGCTCCACTGACAGCATTGGCACTGTTTGGTACCACAGGCAATCATAGAGAAGCCATAGAAGAAAATGGGTATGTAAGCTCCTGCTTTTACAAAAGCAGCAATTCCAGCCAGACACAGATAAGAAAGAGATGACAGCCAAGAAAGTTTTGTCCTGATGAGATGAACACTAATTACCTTCGGTGGACAGGGGCTGGGAAGCAGAACTGCCCTTAATTCCTGTCAGTCTGAGTTCCATTCATTATCTCAAAATTTACTTTGAGAACAATACAACTTGTGCTACATCCACAGCTACCATCTCCTCAAAAAGATGACAAATATCTGATAATGGAAAAAAAAAAGGTAACAACTATAAGCTGTTTACAGCAATTATAACCCATAATGAGAGGCAGAATCTTTTTGAAGCAAGCACCAAACATTCAACTATGAATTAGGCAACAAGGTTTATTAAAAAACTCATTCTTAGCCGACAGTGAAGTTCCCAGCTCATTTTCAAATCTGAGCTCCACACTCCCAATTTGTCATTGTGCTGCCAAGCAGTAAATGTGAAACAATTTTTACATAGTTCTGAGTAGTTCCTACTTCACATAGATCAAAAAAAAAAAAAAAAAAAAAATCCTTTACAGCATTCAGCTTCAACTACTGGCAAGCTTTGCCTCCCCCGGTTGTGAAGCAGCATTTTGCAGGCAGGCAGCAGTGGTGGCGTTTGGTTGCCACACAAAGGATAAGCATTGCTGACATTTTCCTGACTGGCTGGTTCCATTTGTTTCTAAAGATCCTCCTCTCCCTTGAAGTAATTTTGAGAATTAACTTACCACTACTAAGTCCACTTCTGCCGGTAAGCCATCACTACCTGTCAAAAAGCAGTTCAGATATCTTTTTCCAAGTACTATAAATAATCTTTTTCTTTGTCTTTCAGGAATACCAAGATCTCTACCCAACTCATACTGCATCCGAGACAACACCAGTGATTGCTGGCCTTTTGAAGGAATGTTCCCCTCCCTTACTTTTTCTTGCTGCTATAGGTATCAGCATTTAATTTTGTGTATACTAGGTGAAAGAAATGTGAATGAATACAAAGACCTTCATCCTCAGGGACTGCCAAAAGCAGCATGAACAGTAAGTAACATCTTGGGTAACATCTTGGCTATTCGTTGCTTTGTGGCTTCATATCCACACAACCACCAGCTTTCTGCAGAACCTAAGCCCTTCAAGATGTAAGCAATTTTTCCTATACACCCTCAGAAACTCAAGAGGTCTAATTCCTCCTATTTTATTACAAAAAGAACATCATACATTTTCAGTTTGATCCATGCAGCTCTTCTTTGCTTGTAACATTCTTTGAGAAGCTTAAGAAGCAATCAAAGAACTTTGTCTCTGGAGTTCATCCTTTTCTTATTAAAAGAAAAAAAGAAAGGGAAAAAATCTCAAAACCAAAACCATGCAAATTCCCTTATTTAGAGGCAAGTCTTCACGGAAAGACTTTTCGACACAAAGAGTCGAAGCTCTTAATATTTACACGCCCAGCCCTCAGCCCATTGTAGCCAGTGATCACACGCCATCTGAAGACGCTTCTCACAGGGCAGCCCTCCCCCCACTCCTATGGGTGCACGCTGCCTGCAGCCCGCCGTGCTCCTGGACACTGCCCCGCACCCCAGCAGCTATGGCATGAGACCAAGGTCTCACTCGCTCTGTGTGTCACACGGCCTCCACTGACTTTCCGTTTCTTGCTTAGTTAGCACATTATTCTTCAAGGAATTATTTCACTTTCCCCAGCCTTGATCTGCTTTTTCTTTTCCATGCTTTCAGACTGACCTATACCCCTGTTCACATATTTGTCTGCTTATTTCAAGTGATGAATGATTTTCTGTTACTGCTGCGTTTGCGCTTTCTGAGCTTTCTCATCTTGTTTTAAATGCTACCTGAGCTGATCTTGAGCAGCCCACACTAACGGAGTTAAAAACACTTCCCATTTCCACTGATTAAAGACTCCTAGTTCCCTGCCTTTGAATGCCACTTCCCACAAGCCTATCTGCTGTGTTAAATGTTCTGCCCACACAGGCTTCTCAGTGCAAGATGCCAGGTTCTTCAGCTCCCCCAGAAAACTAAGTACCTTTACTGTAGAGTTACACGACTTTCTCTGAAGTGACAGCATCAGACCTTGTTATTATGCCCGTACTTGTGTGAACCAGACGTACCATATGGAAAATCCAAATCTTTATCTAAAGGAATTCCAACAAAATGAGGATTTCAATTTAAGAACTTGTCAACAGGATTTTCAAGGATTTTAATTTCTACAGAGCTCTCAGAGCTGTGGATTTCCAGAAAGCTGACATCTCAATCATTGCTCTTTATCAAGTGCAAAGCTTTACAGGGCAGGAGTTTCCATCAGTGGGAGCCTGAGAGACGAATAATTGCAACTTACTCCCACGTCTGTGAAGATAAAATATTCCGGGTTGCTGAAAACAGCACAGTCTTGGTTGCTGGTGGGTTACTTCACTAAGCAACTTACAGAAATGGTAGAAATGTGAAACACGAAAAAAGAGAGTGATGATTTTACAGTATGAACACCATCATTCTAGCCGCGAGTTGGCTTTGAGAAAACAGACCTATGTTTAAACCTCTTTTAAAGTCAAAACCTCCCGCTCTCAAAAAAATGTAACAAAAGAATTACACATGACACAAAGTAACTTTTCCCCTACAATTTTTAACAGGAAAATCTGCTCTTCAAAGAAGAAGAGACAGCTAGATGGTATCTTACTACACACCAGCAGTCTAACCTACACAGTAAGATCACGTAGCTGGCTTGAAAACACCATTCTGGAAGGTAGGTGACTTCTGGGGGTTGTAATTGCTTGCAATGATAAGCTCTCAGTCAGCAGAATGACAGCCACTGTGAAACAGAGCTACCACGAATGAAGGCATTAAAAACCCAAGTATCTATGCTGGCATGTTTTCCATCTGCTAGTTGAGGAGGGAACGAGTTAAAAGAAATTGAATATTTCACCACACATATCTACAAGCAATGCAGTGTTCTCCAGAAGAAAAAAAGAAAATGTTCTGTTACAGGCTTTGAAGTAAGAGCAGATGTGATTCCTTGGCAGGCTTGTGGCAGGCTGAAACCGTGGTTCCACAGACATTTCTCTTTTCTCACAAAAACAAAACTAGCTTATGCGGTTTCTGCTCCCCTCCTTCCCTCTCAGCTGCATGCTCCAGCTCCCAAGCCCCTCAAAGATGCTAGTACTACCGTCTGTGGGGCCACACGATCCATCCTGCAAAAAACAGTTACAATTAATCTTGGTACAGTTCAGTGTCTTGGCACCATGAGCTGAACTAAAATGGCAGTACCGGAGCAGGAGTGAATGGGCTGCGAAGAAAAATGACCTAACCTGGCTTTGGCACTGAGAAATGTTCACCGAACCACAGCCTGACTGAAAACTGGTAAAGGCAGGAAACAGCCTAAGGAACTAGCGACTCTCTAAGAAAGATGCAGTTGCAACAGGCTGTCAGAGCAGACAGCAAACAGATTTTTGCAAGTCTGAAGCACTCAGTTTGACACCTTCTTCTTTACTACAATCCACTTTTCCTACATACTTCTTTCAAAAGAAGAAACTCCTGTAGAAACAGGGCAAGGTTACTTACTAAGACAGCAAGCGGCCACATGTTGTCTTTGAAATCAAGATGAATACAAAGCCAGGAAGTAAGGTCAGAACCATGGTGTTCCACTCCCAGGTTTGCTACTGAATGGTACAGATTACTCGCGTTCATTATCCATACCACGCCTCAGTGCAATTACTCTGCAAAAGGAGCTTAATGCTTTTCTACCTGATAATTATGAAGAATTAATTATATCACACTATTTTGAAATACGTGGGGTAGGTAGCTGGCTGAAAGCTGCACAGTTAAATGGAGGTTAAAGAAGTTGATTTCTGTTTCACAAATGGGATTAAAAACACACAAGGGTTGTCCTGGGGTCTCCACAACAAACTGCCCAAGTTCCTAGATCGAAAGAATACAAGCCTTCACCTCCATGTTTACACTAGCAGTAGGCTATGCTGGTTACCATCCAGCTAAACAACCATTAACTTTTATTTCCTTCTACCACCTTCCAAAACAAAGCCCTCAAGAGGGGATATTCTTATCCCAACCAGAAAATGAACTGAAACAAAACCCATGAACTTGAAGCAACCAGCCAGCCCCGTGGAACATCAAGCAAAAGCCTGCTCTAGAAACTGGGATGTTCTGAACATAACTCTCAATCAGACGTGTGGGCATCTGAGAGCGATACAGAGGGTACAAAACACACAGGTGAGCCCAGGGTAACCAGCACACAACAGCGATACAAGGCGTCCAGACTGCACATTTGCACCATCTGAAAGAATTAAAAAGCCAGGAAGTTGCTGACCACTGTGCAGAAATTAGTACAGGGTCAGGCACCGGCAGCTGCCTCCAGTGCGGATCAAGCCTACAGCAATAAGATTAAATACAGACCAGCTGACTCTGCATTCCCATCCCCCCAAAACCCCAATCTGTCGCTGATGGCAACAGTGCTGACGCCAGACAAAGGCACCAGTGCTAGAGTAAACAGAAGGATTACTTGAATCTATATATAACTGTATCCATATACACACATATATGGCACAGCCGGAGGAGATCGAACAAAGAAACACTCGAAATTAGAAGTGCTTCTTTAAAAGCAAACCAAAACAATGAGGAAACATGAGTTCCACTACCAGCTTTACATGTGCCCTGAATAGAAAGTAGGCACACACGCTGGGAAGAAAGTGTTCTGTCATGTACAGAGTGCTTGACAGCTAAATAGAACTGAAGGTTTGGTGCTTTCATGAGAAGGAAAAAGAAAAGGAGCCTGTATGATCTAAATCACACTCACACATGAGAACTTTACACTTAAGTTTCCTTCTTGATTCCAGCCAGACTATACTGCTGAATTCTAGTTTGCTCTATGGTATGATACGGCAACTCAGTAATATATGCATGGAAATCTGCTATACAAAGACTTCTGAAAACAACCTATGCCCATGTCACTCACTGATTTTTTGAAAGAAAGCACAGTCAGACCATGAACGGACCTTTCAGTTAACCCGCAGGTCCAGAAGTTACTGTTCCTGCAGCCACGCAGAATTAACTATCACCAACCCAGACAAAATTAATCTCAGCAAGGAAATATGCATTTTTTCCATGCTGTTAGAGAAAAATAAAATAAAAAAAACCAAACACCCCTACAGTGTGTTCTCCGACCAATCATCTTGGTAACAGACATCTGGAACTAAAGAAATCAGCAAAAGTATACGTACATAAAAGAAAACTTGTAAAAGAAAGGGTTGAAGGGTAACTTTGGAAACTCTTTCTGACCTTCTCAGTTTCTCATTGCTACTATGCTAGAAAAACATAACAAATTAGGACTTCAAAGCCATCACAATAGTTTACAAGCAGTGCCAGGATGCACATAAACAAAATACAAAATAAATGCTTTGTTCTGCTTCTAATCTTGTCTTTCACCTAGCATCATTTCATTGCTCTAGCAAATTAAATAAGATATACTTAAATACACAAGGTTACATTGCTGTGCTCAATATGGAAAAACACAACAACAACAAGAAAGGAAAAATATGCCAGAAAAAACCCGTAGATGTGTGCCTGTCATGCCTTCTGCAAAAAGGGAAACGTTTGACACCAGAAGAGCCCCTTGCTGGAGCAGAAGCCTGAGCACTGTCTCCTCTCAAAAAGGCAGGTTTTGGCATCCTGACTGTTACAAAGTTAATATTAACACTGATCAGGTGGGAGCTCCATGTCTCCCTCCCCTCTGTGACTTCAGCGGGGGTAATTTGCATGCAAAAGCAGCGTTGGAGAGACTTGATGAAGAGAATATTTTACACGAGGAGAGCCATCAGACTAGAAGCCCATCTAGCTCCACAGCCTGTTCTCAACAAAAGTCAATAGCTAATGCCAAGGGAGGAATGCAAAATCAGGGAATGCTGCGACTAGAGATCGTCAGGTTTACCTACTGAGGAAGACCAGAAAAAGCAGATACCTCTCCCTGCACTCCACCAGAGCCAGCCAGATGCTCTGCTAACTGCCACCTCAACACCTCCTCCACCAACACACCACCGCGACGCCATCTCATACTCTGGACTTTTCCACAGCTTCTCAGACTCCTCCTCATCATACTACTGGCCAAGAATCCCAGGGCAATGACAACTGATGAAATTTGAGAACATCCCTTCCCCTCCACATCCCTTCTGGTCAGCACCCATATCAGAAATCGCAGACTTAGAAATGAAGGTGTTCTGCAAGGCACACGAAAGTGAGAATATTGGCATTGTAGCATTTGAATAACCACATTAAAATCAAAGTCCAACGTGCTCTCTGGAGACCTACATACCTTGGCAAAGTTTCTCCAATTTCCATGTGAATACAGAGCTGATTTTCAGAGCAACTGCCACCACTTCGGCAGCTACAAACAAAATTAAACCCAAGAGATTCTTATCCAGCTAAATGTGAAAGTTAACAATTACCAGTATAGCACCCATGTTGCTTATTTCAGTACATACCTAATTTCAGTACAAACATCCATTTAAGATTTATTCTTCATTTCACATCATCACTGCGATTTCAGTGCACAGCAGAACAACGTTTTGACAACTTAGACATATGTCTCTGAAAACATCAAGGGAAGGCTCTGACATCCAGATAAACAGATTTTTGTACTTCGGAGGCAAATAACTGTAACACTGATTAACAGCTGGATCAATCTATACTGAGCGTTTCATGTGCTTGCAGTGCAACTTTCTCTTGGGTGCGTTGATATATCAACCTTTTCTCTGTTTTCCTGAGAGAAGGGAAGTGCTATTACCCCTGTATTACAGGTCCAAACCCAAAAAAGGGACTCTGGACACAAATTCTGAGAGCAGAAGGTGATTTAGATTCTTGGAATGGATGGGCTTCACACCACAAGATCACATCACAAGGAGTCACAGGTACACAGCCCTGCTGCTGGGAAAAGATAGAATAACAGTGTTCCATCCCACACGGGAGTTTGAGATGCCTCTTCCTTTGGATACGAAGTTTTCTTTGATGGCATGGTTGGAAAAGAAAGATTGTTATTTCGGATATGATTCCATCAATTTTCACAGCTTTTCTGGACCAGCCCCCAGTCAAGGGGGGACTGGTCATGATGAAATTCTGTAAAGGCCACCTAAACCTGAGACTGGTAGCCTAACAGCCTCCGTCTCTCTCACTTGATTTTGAGCATGCAAGGAGGTGAGTTTCTACAAGAGCCAGGCAGAAAGAAGTCTTCCAACTCTCAGTTTCTGTCCATGTAGCACTCACAGCCCCTAATGACAACGGGCAAGAATTCCATCTGGATGTTTCTGATAAAGCTGAGGAACAGCGAAAGATGCTGAAAATCAAATGGTGCCTCTGAAGTTTTGGAATTAGCAACACTCTAAGTTTGCAGAGCTAAAATACGTGTCTCCAAGCAAATTCGTGCAAGACATTTGCTTTGTAAGAGAGAGATCAAAAATGTTCAATGCTTGAGATGTATTGCTGCACTATGCTCTGCTGTAGATTCTGAGCAGATTTTGGAAATAAAGAGCATAAAGAGCACACCATGGTTACATTCATTTCTGCCTTAGTCCTTGACAATGCATTCACTCTGGTGCTATAAACCCTAGAACTTTAAATGTTCATGCAACAGCAACAGTTCCCCTAAGCAGACAAAAAAGGCTGGGTTAGAAAACGCTTAATTCATAGCCAACTTTGTCACTGCTCACTTACAGGGCTGCAAGTATCATGTTAAAGGTGGATGAATTCAGATTTATCATCAGAAAATTGAGTCAGAGCTCTCCTAATTTAAAGCATTTAGAGGTCCAGGAACACCACATGCGGCACCTAGATGGAGCCAGCAATCGGGGAAATTCAGGGCAATAGAAAAGTGCAGAAACTGTGATAACAGACTGCCTGAGACCAGTGATTAGCACTTAGTGGCCTTTATACCACTTCCCTAGAGCTGTCAGCATGGTCTCACCTGCTCTTTTCCACAGCAGCTGCAGCTGCTTTCACAGGCTTCCCTGCAGGGACAAAGGATGAAGAGAAGACTACGGGAGCCACACAGAGCAGCTGCAGCTGCTAATGGCATAAGAAAGCAGACAGACCTGACTTCAGGAAATCATCAGCACTAGTTCCCAGTTTAAGCAGTCTGTGTGCTCCCCTACCATGCTGTTCCTGTAGGAGGCAACCTTCTCAAAGTTGTTGCTGCCCTTACAAGAGGACTGGAGGGATATTCCTTCAAGTCTGCCTAGTGGTTCTTCACCAGAGCTTTGTGGAGCCCAGGTACCTCACAGCAACATGCCTTTGTGCCTTGGAAACTGCACGGACATAAAACAGGCGATGACACACTGCTCGTCTGACCTTCAGCTGAATTGCCACATATATTTTCTTTGTGCAGAGAAAGTTCTTACAGCTGACCTATCAGAGCTACAAAAGCGACCGTGTATATGGCAGCAAGCTATTGACCTGTTTTCACTGGATCCTTCGGAGACCACCAACTATCAAGACTTAGCAGCAGATCTAGCACATGGATGGCACGGGGCAGGGCAGCTGAGAGGAGCAACAATGTCTATCCCACATGTCTTATTCTCATATCCTCAAGAAACAACTCCAGTCAGGAGGAATTTCATCATAGTGCTTACTTATGAAGAGCACCAACAATGCAAGGTTACCATTCTTCTCTTCAGTGATTCATGAATAACTTAGAGATAAAG
Source organism: Penelope pileata (assembly GCA_013396635.1). Taxonomy (NCBI): domain Eukaryota; kingdom Metazoa; phylum Chordata; class Aves; order Galliformes; family Cracidae; genus Penelope; species Penelope pileata. Next base: position 2,929,010 of record WBMW01002665.1, read on the forward strand.
GCTCTCTGGGAGAAAGCGTAGTTGAAATTTTTTACTTGTTCAGTAGAGATGATGTCAATAGGATGCACACAGGGGTGATATCTAACTTAAGCATTAAACAAAAGGTTTGGGATGAACAACTCTTCTCAGATGATATTATTCTTCTACCACCCAAGGCTTTCACTTCTTGCTGAGGTACTCAAAATCCCTCATAAACATGAGCAAATTGAACCTCTCAACAAGCCACCTGAGGTACGTGCTATCTCTACTGTATTAACAGAGAAAGACAAAGGGTGAGTTTTTCAAGCATAGGTTTCCAAAGTTTAATACATATTTTCACATTAGGACAGCTATTGAAGCATTCTTCACTTTTATCAAATGAGGGAGAAAATGGAGATGCCCGACACCGCAGCATTCCTCTTAAAGCAATGTCTAGACTGAAATTACACTGAATCAGATGAGCGGCTTCTCCCATGCTCCTAGCTATAAACCTGCTGCAACTCAAACACCAGCAACCCACAGCGTGCTTGGGCAGAACTGAGCACAGTGCAGCCATGGGCAGACAGGCCCCACCTCCCCCTGACTGCCGAGGCTGCACTCATGGAGTGTGGTCTGCAGCACCCCTGGACACACCACCTAGAGCATCCCAGCAGCAAAACGATAGCACACTTGGCCTTGTGCACTTTTAGGAGCTGACAATGCTGTTAAAAAATCTCAGCCTGAGGCATGAAACCAATAAGAGTGACTTCAGATATTGTAACTTCTGGCTTTAATGTACAAACCCTTATAAAATCCTACGAAGCATGCAGCAGAGGAAATCCATTTCTGACTCTATCTGGTCCAGTGATACAGAAAGCACGCAGTTCCCCCAGCGGCACCTTAAGCCGCCTTGTCTCTCTCTCTTCCATTAATCTTGTAGCAACATGATGTCCACCACTTGCAGCACACACTAGGTTGATGGGAAAATCATAGGTCCACACAGTAAAGTTAACATCTTAGAAGCTCCATCTCCAGTATGAGATCCAAGGACATTCCCTTGACTGTCACATACTCTAGGAATATCTGTGTTCCCAACCCAATACCCTTAGCACAAAGATAATCTTGTTCCTTATGAACTGGATACAAAACTACATCCAACTCTGTTGTTCTGCAAATGCAATTCAGAACTTTTTTTTTTTAATTTTTTTTTGCAAGTACAGATTACTTTTCAATACTAAGGTGGTGAAAATTGTAGAACTTTTCATTGCTTCTGCAGCAAGGAGGCATTTTTCTGCCATTGGCTTCCAGTAATACAACCTCTGTGTTGGACACAGCATGTGCACTTGCGAAGACTCTACTGCTACAGGATAGAAAGTTTAATTATTAATAGGAGAGATGTGGTACAAAGGGAGAGCCTTCCACATTTCTCCTTCAGTTAAAAAACATGCCTCAAGTGTCTCTCAAGCACCCTAATATACTGTCAAGAGCACTCTTACTTCACAGGATTTTCTCAGAAACTTCGGCAAACCAGCTTACAAAGATAGTGGTAAAAGTTCGTGTGGTAGCAAGGCTGACAAGTCAAGGAATTGAACAGACACTTATAGGGTCAATATCCACAGTGCTCTAGCAGTCTAGGGTAGAGAAAAAGAAGTAGAAAAGATGCTGGTCACCAGAAGTAGGAACAAGAGTCTAACAGAGCAAAAGGCAGATGAGGAACAGGGAGAAGCATTTATTTTTTTCTTTCACTTTTGGTAAAGCATAGTGGCAAACATGAGCATAAAAGCGCATATTTTCTAAAGAAGTACAAAGGCTTTAAACAAAACCAAAACCTGGTATTATTCAGACAAGTTTAAAAACATGGAAAATTCCATTAGTCCCTCATCACGGAAGAGACAGTGGCAACCGTCATCTTCCAGAGAAGAAGAAACTCAAGGGAAAGAAACCCTACAAATTGCAAAATTGCAGATTTGAAACAAACATCTTCATTCACCATTTCCTTTTTTTTTTTTTTTTTTTTAAAAAAAGGTTTTCCATCTGGCATGAAAATTTTAAGTTGAGACAACATTATTTCGGGAACAGCTGGAGGGTATGCGTGGGCAATACAAACAGAGGCTTTAATGGAAAAAGAGTCATAGCATTAACAATTGACAGACCATTATCCTACAGTAATGAACTGACATGACAGTACTTTCCTCTGCTTTTCTTTGTTTTTAAATAAAAGGCACTGTTTCATTGCCTGTTGGCTGCTGCAGAATGGCTCTCAATGTATTTCTAATGCTGTATTTGCTCAATTATAGCAGTCATCTTCTCTTGCATGTAAAAAGGGAACAAAGAAAAACTGCATAAAGAAAAGCTATGTTTCAAAAGCTAAATTTGGAAGTGCAATAAATAAAATACATGCAATTAGACAATTTACTGAATTGTTAGGCTTGTGAATCTTCTTTTCTTGGCTTTTGCCCTTTTACTTCTTGCAAATATAAGAAGACAACTTAATGTATTCAGTCCTTTATATCTAGGATGCTCGGAGAATTAAGTACACTACCTAGGTCTGACAACTCAGAAATACGACATAATGCCTTTCAACAGCCTTAGTGAAGACCTCAATGCTACTAAAAACATCCCCAGGGAGCTCAGGGTGCTGGGATCACCAGATAGATGAAGAACCTGAACAGACCAGCCTGAGAAGAAAACCCCTTAAAATAGATAGATTGCATATGAAGGCAAACAACTGAAGAGGAAAGAAATCAGAACTACCTGTAAGAGATTCTAACCAAATTTATTCTGTATTCTAGATATCCTGTGCGTTTGTAGTGCATTAATGTGTCTGAGCTTATACAGACTCAGCAGAACTCTGCTCCCAATTATTTCAGGGCATTCCAGGAACACGTAACATGACTGTAACACGTGATATGAATATAAAAGCTATAAGAATTTGATATGAATTCAAAAGGAAAGAAAAAGGTTTGTGAACAACTGTATCCCTGCTAAGTGTTAAATCATGCAGCAAGACTTAGAGCTTGCCAATTTCAAAGGCTTTACTGTGCAAGTCAGCCAACAACTGCAAAAATAAAAAAAAAAAGTTTGCTAAAAAATGTGTACTCCTGTTTGTGGTTGTTGCTGAAAAATGAAATAAACCTGAAGTTCTCTTCTTTGGCTGGTTTGGCATGATGCCTTTCTTCTCTTTGAAACTCTTCTTATTGCAATTAGTCTTAAGACATATTTCACCAAGCAAACACACCTGCCTTTCCCACCTACACCTCAGGACTACGTAAGTCTTCCAAACAAAGTCTGCAAGATACCCCTTCTGATATCTGTGATTCCTGCTACCTCCAGCAGACTCTTTTAACGGGCACTGGAGAAGAGAGTCTGGCATCAGCTAGAATTCATTTCAGTCCATTTGATTACCCTTCTACACATTGATGAGACATGGATCACGGGTGAGAATCAGCTGTATCTTGGTAAATCAAAGTTCTCATCATGCATATGTCCAAATAGCTGCATTAAGTCTGTGTATTATTTTCTAATTTTGCAGGTCTTGAGGAACATCAGACTAATGGCAGTCATCCATCACAAAGATAACCTGTCCTCCATTCTCTGTACCAGTATCCTCTTTATGAGCCCAAATCCCTTATTTATCCCACTGCTCTTCTCCCACGTCTCACACTTCAGCAAGCTGCCCATAAACATGTATTAAACTCACACATAGTACTCATTTTAAAAGAAGAGCAAGCCAGGTGTCTGCTTCCAGATGCACATCAAAATGAAGAGTTCAAAAGCTGTGAACTCCACCTGCAGCCACTTATTTACATCAAAGAAAGAACTGGAGATACAGCTTCCCCTTAACATTTCTACCAGCTGTCTTACAGTTCACCTGATCACCAGGGTCACTACTAGAATTTTCCTTCGACATGTCCAGTTCAGAGAAAATTTTGAATTCTTACCTCAGTATTGCAAGTGGGTCTTCCAGAGAGAGATGTCTAAATTTCAGACATTACTGAGCTCTACAGCGCCCACGTTTCTCTATAGATCTGCTACTAAGGTGGTGAGACAGCCCATGACATACAGTTCAGGATTAAAATGAAAAGCTGACAGAGGGGAAATAAGTAACTGTGGGTTTCTTTTGTGTATTTGCATTATCTCAATTGTCTTGAGTATCAACAGAGAGCTACAGTGATTCTTCAGCACAGTATGAAAGATAGAACACGATAGTGTCATGGACTGCAGTTTAACGAACCCCTAAATTTTGTTTCATTTTGTTCAGAAAAGGCATCCAGGAAAATGAACACCACCACCTCATTGAATGATACTGCCTTGAACAGTGCCCGTTATCAGCTCACTTCCCTACCATGAGGGAAACGATCCTCCCCTCACCCTGCTGCTTACGGTATCTGAGAAACTTCAACAGAATTAAAAATGTGTTTTATTTTCCTTTCCCCCTCCTGCAAGAAAAAAAGATTTCTGAACAAGCTTATACTGTACTTTTAATTACTCAAAATTAGCATTTAGATAGCACCAGTCACCCACGAGTTCTGTAGCACTTTTACATTTTTATTAAATCTAGTACTTGTTTAGTTTTACATGCCTTGCATAATTGCAGACAATTATTATCCACGCTATCATACCATAAAGAAACTTCACATTGTAAAGAAATGGAGGCATGCAGTAGCTAAAGGCCAGATTCTGCTCAACTTTGGACAAAGATCTGGAATACTGTCACTGAAGAAAGTGGAGTCACAGTTACCAATAACTTTGCTAGTATACAGCACAGAGTAGAACCTAATTATTCCAAAAGTCTCCAAGCATCTCTGTGGCAGAAGGAAGTCAAGTCTGTACTGTGAGTCACAAGCCTGTTCCTGATTCACCTGCTCATCACAAAGGATCAAATCATATTTTTAGCAAGAGAAGCCAGTGAGGGGTCAGGAAGAGATTGGAAAGCTATACCAAGGTCACAGAGCATATTCATGACAAAGAGCACCTGAGTCCAGATTTCCCAGCTTCCAGGACACCACTTTAAACACTCACACACCTTTAAACACCAATAGCCATAAAGATAAAATAAATTCAAAGTACTGCATTTCTAGAATTAGCCAAGCACCTTAAAGCATCCTGTAGCTCATTAAAGGAATGTTTCAACAGAGAACACCAAGCTGATGCTGCAGAAGCATGGTGAAAGATGGCTGGCACATCACGCACCACCACTGAGCTCTTTAGCTCACCTTCCCCTGCTAACTACACAAACCATACCGATAGGAAGCATGAAGTTAAAGCTGAGGAGTCTCAGCTCACTGCATACCCTCTGATCAAAGACCTTAGAATAAAAAGATTTTTTCTCTCTCCTTCCAACCATTGCCATACATTTTTTTAGGATATTTCCCTCTTTCAAAATGCAAAGAAAGCTCTATTAAACATTCATTCTGGGTAATTCCTATTTGAGTCAAGGGGAAAAGTTATTCTCATTGTGCTACGTTTTAGAAATAGATCATGAATCTGCCTGCAACATTTGTATATTGGTAGTTTGCTGCTTAAACTTAATCCTTTATTTTTTTTTTAAAGGGATTTCACAGAAAAAAGATGATCAATACCTCTGAGTATCAAGACCTGAGATAAATACCAAGTCTTTGGCTTATATCCCCTGCTTAATGACTTGGCTCCAGATCAAGATGCAAAATGAAGAGAAAATTCTGGTATAGCACATAATGAAGAGTACCTTAGGGATGCAGAGGGATGAGAGAAAGATCTTGGAATTTTGCTGTTGGGTTAGCCAAAAAAGAACAAACAAAATGGCTGCTCCATACTATAAAACACATTGAGGTTTACCCTAGGGCTCAGTGATGTAGTGAAGCACTTCCTCTGGGTTCCCCTCTCAGACATACAGCACATTAGCTAGATTTAACCTTAAAAATTCTGGAGTTTTTCCTTTAGAAATGAATGCTGTCTAATGTTATTCTCCTCTTTGCAGTCATAATTTTCTTCCTGACAGAAAAACCTTCAGATGTTTCTTAAGACTTATTTCTAATGAATCTTACTTAATCACACCCATCAGTTCTGCCTGCTTTGTTCTGTTTGGGTTGTTCACTCAGAATAGCTGTTTCTATGAATTGTTACAAAACCCGTAAACTCTGAAGCTGTCCATCACTCAATGTTATGGCTACTGAGCACCAGAAAACATGCATGGACTTACGCAGTTCTTCCCGATGCCTTTCTGTCTGGGCAAAAAACTGGCGAAGTTCCTCTGTGATCTCCATGTCACTCAGGTCATACTCCAGTTCCTCTTCAGACTCGGAGTCCTCCTCTGTTTCAGAGTCCCTGTCAGCATCCTCCCTCCCTGGCTGGGCATCTGTGTATTGTTGAGCTCTGCCACGTGGGCTATAGCTGGAAACATGGTGGTGGTTACACGGGGGGTCATCCCCATCCCAATCCCAGTAGCGGCTGCTTGGAGAAGCTGCAGAAGGAGGCCATGGTACGGGATAAAAGGACTCCATGGCTTTCCTGTAGGCTTCCCGGTGTCTATGCATCCAGCGCATGGCTATGTCATAGTGCTTCCAGTATCTTGCATATACCTTATGAAAATACCATGGCTCGGTTTCTTCCTGTGTCCAAATTGGGGAGGAGACGCACATACATACACAAAAGAGAAAACAAGCAGTAATTACAGTAAAACACTGTAAAAGCAAGCCCTAAATTTGCATTTTAATCATCAGTCATTCTTTTCCTATGAAAAACCATACAAATCTAAAAGAAAAGGGCAAGTAGTAACAATAGCACATCACACTTTATTACTCTTACAAGAGAGAGTTTTTCCCATTACGACATCTACCAAAGAAGAATTAGCAACAGAGTTTTAGTGCCCAGGAGGTTTCTTTCCCCGCTAAGAGTTCATACTACTATCGTGGAAGTCAGTGTTTTTTAGGGAAGATGCTGTGTGGATATATTCCACATTTCCTTTAACCGCTCACATGAGTTGTAGGAACCGAGTCATTCCAAGGTGTACGTATCACAACCAACACCTGACTTCCAAATCCGCAGACAGAAAACACAAGAGATTAAAATTCCTCCATATTAAACAAAGGCATTCATTTTATCCAGTAACATATTTCCTCCATCTGCCTGCCAAAGTAAGTTTCTCAGAAAAGGTCAAATGGCAATTCAGCCAAGTTCATATATCCATCATGGCCTCGACCGAAAACAAGACTGCATTTAGCCAACTGCCAGTAAATCTCCCTTTTGTACTCATCAGCAACCAAACATATGAAAAGGGGCACCAAAGTACCACTGAAAAAGCACTGGGAAAAATATTTCTATGGAGTGAAACATATTGCAACACACTGTCTCCCGTCCTGCAGCTAATCTTAGTTTCCCTGAAAAATCTCAGTTTCACTCTGCCCACACTTTGCTAACAACTAAAAAGCCTGCAGCCCCTCTAGCCCTAAGCCCCCTTCGTACAGGCCATTCCACCTCTATCCTCACTCTACTCTCCAAGTGAGGAGATAATAGAGGATTTTAAAAGCAGGCCATATCATAACCTAGAGTCTAGAACAAGTAAAACAAATTGCATTCCACTCTCCATCCCATCTTGATTTCCATAGAAAATCTTTTATCTAGGCAAAACAGTATGCCTGTTAAATGAGAAGACTTAATTAAACCATGTTTTGGCAAACAATCTATGGCAAGATTAGCCAAGGTTTTCAGAGGCGAATGAGGCATTTACAGCCCTTTATCTTTTCTTTTTCTCTTTTTTTTTTTTTTAAAGACATACAAGACAAACAAATTCTTTATAAGTGTTTTCTTGATCTGCACTGGCACAATTCCACAGATTTAAAGGAATGACCCTCTGGAAAAAAAATTAAATCCCCAAACAAAACAGAAAAGAAAGAAGCCTAAGAAATACTTTCCATTTAGCACTAACAATTTAAAGTCAGGTTAATTTCATTTACTTATATTTGTTTTCATTTTCTGGTTGTCAGGCAATAATGCAAATGATGGAAAGTTTGGAGTAATGACTATTAGTACCAAAAAGCCCCAACTGTTATGTTTCTCCTCTTTCTGCAAAGCTGAGTCCATTTCTTCATAAGAGGTCTACAAATGCTCTCTTTTTAAGATAATTGCTGAGTGCTTTCAGAAATAAAAGATCCCCAGCTAAGAGAGTCTATAAAGAAAAAACATTAAAAAATGCAAGTTTGTTTCATTAACTTCTGATTAAAAATTGTACCCTATTTCTGAAGGGTTGTGGGCTCAGCAACCAGATTTAAAAGCTCAGAGAAATGATCCTTCCCAGAAAGTAACAATTCATGGAAGTTAAACTTCATAGCTTTGATTCTCCTTTTGGTCCAACATTATGCTGCTACAAGACCTCTCATTTAAGAAGATTTATTCCTAAAACGAGTGGGTGCAAGAGAAGCATCTGCCTTCCATATGGAATTTTTTCATTCTTAATCATCCAATGACCTAAAAGCTAGGATACACAATGGCTTTCTATTTATTTATTGTTCTTTCTTTGCTTAAGAATGTCAGAGTGACTCCTCATCCTTCAACAGATGAGAACGTTCTGTTGTCAAACTCGATACATTCACAGGTTACTTTCAGAACATTTTGTTCGTTTTTTCCACTACTTAGAAATCCAGTTTTGAAACATTATGCAGCTTGACAAAAGCAGAGATCTCCTACATTCTATACATTTCCAAAGTTGACAATGTATTCTTTCAAGGTTCAAAAACCATCTCCAGTTCTTCTCAAATGTTTCTAGAAGGGCCCTTGATGACTTCACTGAAAGCTCTGGAATCCAGCTGGCTGATGGGCTCCAGTTGTTAATTTAGGAGAAAGGAAGACAAAAAGCCAGTTCATGTAGACAGAACTGTGCTGCTGGTGCCCATCCAAATACTTTTTGGTGGCTTTTTTGTTGAAAGTGACCCTTAAAAACCTCCTTTTACATTTGAATTTTAAAAATCCATCTGTTAAAAAAGAAATTACATAAACGCTTGATACTGGTGTGGAAAGGGGAAAGGAACACTTTAAAGTCTTAGTTTGATGTCTGCTTTTCCAGCTGCAGAATAAATGGAAATTAGAGATTTCCTCAAGAAAACAAAAGCTATAAATCTACGGCAAACGATCAGAGTCCTCTGTTATTTTCCTGTTATGTCTCTGAAGTCCCCCCAGGAGTAGACAAATCACTCACTGTTGTAATCTGATTTCTATTTCAAAGCCATTTAGATACTTCCACATCTAATTTTTACGTGTCTGTATTGACAGCCTAACAAAAGTGTTTTTATGCATTTTGTACATAAAAACGACTAAGCAATCACGTTGGCAACCACAAAGACTGCTTACCATGTCTTGTGGAGTTTGTTCCATGATCAAGGTGAACTAGAAAAGAAAACAACAGTTTTTAATTCATACAGTATGTATTATGATGGTCACAAGTACTGAAAATATTTTTGTTAAACTTGAGTACTGTGGGTTATAGGTATTAAACATCTTTTCTCTATTGTGGCTAGCTGAAGTTTCTTATTGATAGTTTTTTTTATTAGCCAGTACAAAATCCAGTCTTTAAAAATGTTGGGACTGAATAACTTTTCACATGACCCTCTTCTTTTTCATTTTACTCTCCTACAACCCATATTACTCTCCTACAACCTATGTTTTCTAAAATAAATGAAAAAAAAAAAAAACTTAAACATAGTGTCCTTACTGCTGAGCAGCATCTGCACAGGAACATCTGTAAAAGTAGCAAGTACTACAAAATGCTTAAACCCAACTCCACTCCACTTCAGCACTAAATTTTCTGATTAAATGTATGGTGCACTTATAGCTGCATATAACCCTTTCTTTTGATTTATCTCTTTTTCTCCAGACATCTGATCCTGCCTCCTGCAAAGGAAACAAAAACCAATTCAGGTTGCAATTACATTTTTGAATAGGAAAAAGTGAAAGGAATAGAGACAACAGGAGAGGAGAAGAAGAAGAAAAGAGGAAAAGGGGAGGAAAGGAAAAAGCAAGAGCACAAACAAGATTTCTGTAACCACTAGGCTGGGTTTGTATTTACCATCATTTTCAGAGTCATCTACCAGCATGAAACACTGAGAAATATTTCAACTTACGTCCCTACCTTACAATAATTTTATTACAACATTAGCTGCTTCATCCACATATTTCTCCCAGTGCTGTCACTCAAAACTTGATGTACGTGGTTGTCTGTGAAAGGTAACAGGAACCCAGCACGCTAAACCACCGCTGCTACCCCTAAGACACGTTCAAAGGCTATTCCCAGCAATACTGGAATACTGCCAAGATGGTCACTTACACACACTTACAATGCTGTAGATTTATACCAACATAAAACCAGGATTTTCCACAATGTGTGTGAATACAGGACATAGATCACTTGTACTCTATCCCACGTTTAACACTTCTAATTAAACAGCAATTTTTTACCTTTTAAGACAAGACATACTGAGTGAAAGGAAAATGAGGATGAGCCACATTCAAAGGAAATGCAAATCATGAAGCTACCACAAGGGCAAATTGTCTTTTGCATGGTACACACCAAGCTCAAACGCACAAACCCCTGGTCACACCAAGGAGGAGCCCTACATGCATGAGCAGTCCCACTGCAATCAATGGGACAAGTCAGGAGAGTAAAGTATTGCAGCATTAGGCAGTTAAAGTGCGTGAATTCATTGTATTCCCTCCTGCCTAGTTAAAGGAGGAAGAATAAAACTCAGAGCTGAGATCACTGTGAAACACTACAGTGACTTGTAACACATTCGATCCACACTTACATAGAAGCCTCATGGGCTCTCTTCGCTCATTTCAAACATCTCATTTCCCATGCTACCTCTCTTCAAAACTTTTAGCTCTGTTCTCATAACTTACACTTGTACTTTTTGTCCCTTTCCTATATGCATCTGGACACTGTCAGAGTCAACATGAATGTCTTTTCCCTATGCTGAACAACTTATGCTCATGGCAACCAATTCTTCAACTTCCACTTCACAAAAATTAGGTACATTCCACATTCATTACCCCTCCAATTTCTCCTACATGAGGGAAGTTTCTTTGAACTACCTTCAGTGTCAAAAGAAATCAGGTTCAGGGCTTAACGTAAACACACTTTTTAAAGCATTAAGTGGTGAAGCCTTTGCTGTACAATAACGAAAAAAGGATATTTTTTTTCATAAATTTTGTTGCTTCTTTTTGTTGGTTTTAGAATATTTCCCAATAGATAATTAAGCATAGATGCAATGCCTTTAATCAAAACATGCTGTTTCTATCAATATCAGGCAAGTAAGCATCAATGAAAGCAAAAATATCTGATCAAAGCAGTGATAGCGCTCAGTTTGACTGGAGTCGAATGAAGTTGAAACTGACTGTTGTATTTTGAAACTTGGTAATACAACATGGGAGCAAACCATCCTCTGGTGTGTTGGGTATAGTGCTGCCATGTGGATGCCATGTTGGAGGCTCCAGGTACAGCTCAAAAAGACCTACAAAAGCAGGATCAAAGAGATTTTGACTTTATTTAGAGCTTTGATGAGTGCAAAATTAATCAACCTATTCTGTGGTAACGAGAATACAAGATATTAAAAAAACGTGAACTTTTAACAAATTCAGAAGTCTTCAGCAAAAACATTTATATAAAGCTTTTATGTAGAAGCAAGCTGTGTTCACATCAGAAATGCCTAAAGCAACAGACAGACAGCGGACCACATCCTTTGCCCACGCTGCCTGTGTTTATGCTCCTTTGGACTATGAGAATTGCCTTCTCCAACCAGATCTGAGATCTCCCTTACTCAGTAGCTAGTTTCTGGCAATGTGTAGGAAGAGATACTCAGAAAAACAGAGCATGTGTACACAAAATACTTTTCTAGCTACATTTACCTTGATTTCAGGGACTGGTAGTTAAGATACTTCTTGTGCTCCCAACTGTTTTTGGCATTTAGAGCCAAAATATGAACCCTTTCTTCCACAACATACCATGGCTGTAAGTTTCACAATTTAATGTGTCAAACATCAATCTGGGCTGAGCCCTTCAAACTCTTAAATATTTAATATTCCAAGAGTTCAGCAAGAAAAGCAAGCCATCTAAAAACAACAATAGCATGCACCTTCCTGCAAACACCTTCATTTTTTACTTCTAACGTTTAATCCTGGAGCAGAATTACCAGGAGAGTGAACTGTCTGAAGCGTGTTTGGATGATGCGCTTCAGATTAATACTGTGCATTGCTGGTGCATGACGTTAACTTTAATACCAAAGTGCCCTAGTTACAGTCATGCAGAAACTTAAGTCTGTGATTGCTAAGACAGTTGGCTGTACCAATATTTCGCTGGAAAAGAAAGAAAAAGAGGAAAAATTCCCAACTGTATACATCCCATTTGTATCTGAGAATGGCCACAGACACAAGATCTGCCCGGCACACAGGATTCAGTTGCAGCTGGCCACCACGCACACAGGACAGCCAGGAGAGCTGGGAGGACCCACCTATCACTGTGATACCTTCAAGCCAACTTCACACACCGGCAGTGATAATTCCTGCAAACAGAAGGGAAACAAATAACACATAAGGCAGAATTAGGCTCACTGCAGGGACGATTCCCATCTAATCAGTACACCTGTGATCAGACCTCAGGGCATGCGCGATGGCACTTTTTAACCAAGCAGGGCCCGAGGCAGCTATCTGTGCTGCTCCTGAAAAGCACTGGGCCCAAAGCTGAGTGCTGTGCTACTACCAGCGGTCCCAGATAGCTTTTGCTTTATGGCGCCTCGTGGCGTCAGTCAAACTTGGAAAAGGTTGAAACTTCGTAGCTTTAAAGGCAAAACCAGTTTCCCGGTCTCACACAGGCCCCTCGGCTCCCTCCGCCCCAGCAGACCCACAGGCCGCGGCCCTGCCCGGCTCCGAGCCCGCAGCGAAGGCCCCACGTGAAGGCCAAGGCGCCCGCCCCGAGGCCCGCGCCGACGGCCCCAGGCTGACATTTGGCGGAGGGAAGCACAGGGAAGCCCCGCCGCCCTGAGCCGATCTGTGCGCCATGCGCACTGTCTGTCCGCCCGGCCGGGCGCCCAGCTCCGAAAGCGCAGCTAACACCCCCCGAACTGCCCGCTTTCCCGCCGGTGCCACCGCTTTCCCCCGCCTGTCCCTCCCGCAGGGGTCCCGACGTGGGGGAGACGCCGCAGCCATCTCGGCACCCACCCGAGCGGCGCGGGGAGCTGGGAAGAGCCGGCCCTGCGCTGCCTCGCTCCCGCCCGGGTGCACGCACACAACGCCCAGCTTCCTCCCGCCGCTTCCGTCCGGCCCTCAGCGGAGCCGCGGCGCCATCTTGTGGGGATGGGGGACGGCGCCCGCCCAGGGCGTGCCGTGGTGTCCGCGTCCGCAGCTGGCGCGGTGATGGCTGACAGCTGCAGGCAGCGGAACGTAGGGGTTACCTCAGCAGGTCACTGGGTTGAAAAGAGATGTCAGGAAGGTTACACAAGGGGTATCTGTTAGTCGTGAAGATACAGTCCTGACTCAGGAATTCCGTGAGCAAATTACCAGATGCTCAGAGAGTGTGCTGAGGATCACAGAAGCACAGGTTGGAGGGGCCCTTTGGGTCTGCCTGCCCCAAACCCTGCCCAAGCAGGGCCACCCAGAGCAGGGTGCCCAGGTCCATGTCCAGGCAGCTTCTGGAGATCTCCAAGGAGGAGATCCCACAGCCTCTGGGCAGCCTGTGCCAGTGCTCCACCACCTGCACAGCACAGCAGTGCTCCTGGTGCTCAGAGGGAGCCTCCTGTGCTCCAGTTTGTGCCCGTTGCCTATTTGTCCTGTCTCCGGGCACTGTTGAAAGGAGCCTAGCTCTGTCTTTATTACATTCTCCCTTCAGGTGCTTATGTACACTGTTGGGAGCCCTCCTGAGCCTTCTCTTTTCTAGGTTAAGCATTCACAACTCTCTTGGCACATCATAGGAGAGATGCTCCAGTCCCCTAATCATCTTTGTGATCTTCTCTTGGTTGCTTTCCACTATGTCCATGTCTCACTTGGATAGGGTGCCAGAACTGGATCCAGGGCTCCAGGTGTTGCCTCACCTGTGATGAGTAGGGGGGAAGGATCATCTCTCTTGACCTGCTGGTGATACTTTGCCTAATGCAGCCCATTTGTCTTCTTAGCAGTAAGGACACACTGCTGGCTCACGTTCAACTTGGTGTCCACCAGGACTCCCAGGTCCTTTTCTAGCTAGGTGGCCCAGGTTTGGGACCAGAAGCATTTCAGGGGAGGTTTGCTCTTACCAGTTTTACAGTGCAGCAGAACCCTCTTGAGCTTTCTTCAGTGGCTGTGTTCCTTTCACTTTTTAGTGTTGCTCCAAAGATTGAACATTAGTCAAGAACCAGGCTGAAAATTAGGATGACATTGCCTGGGCAGACATTGAAATTCTGCAGTAGAACAGTTATGAGAGCTGAGAATTTTCCTCATAAGCAGTGCTTGCTGTTGCCAAGTCTAGACGTCTCAGAGAGCATTTATCAGCTACTCAGACTCATTAATTGACCAGTTAATTAACTTACACTTTAAGAAGCAAGGAGCGCAGTGACTGGGGATTTGTTAAAGATGTAAATAGCAAGAGCACTGTAGGCATCAAATTGACAGGGTGGTATTTTCCAGCACATGCTGATGATAATAGGAAGTTGGAAATTACGTATTGACCTCTTTTTTTTTTTTTTTCCTGTATGACAGTTCCAGAAGTACACATCTGTAACACCTAAATGTGTGGTTCTGTTAAAATGATGCAAAAATGTGTGTAGAACATTAGTTTGCAAATATTACAAAATTTTATTTTTTATTTTAGTGTTGCTCTAGTAAGTTAGGCATAATCCAAAACAAATTACCCCTAAAGGAGTTGACTAATTATTAACCAGCTAAAGCATTTAAATTATTGTTTGCCCTTTGACAAGATAAAATCATATTTAACATTGCTTTACAATTGTAATGATTTGAAGTTGTAATGCAAGATCTTTCTTTGGATTATAACAAGTCCTACTGAGGTCTAGCTCTTGTATAATCTGAATCTAAAATTCTTAAAATTTCTAGAAAAGTTTGATGTCCCTTTCTGGTGCTTTTGTGTATATGTCTGTGTGCATGTGAGATTTCTTCAAATCCTGTTATGGCCATTGGCAAAGTGCATTAATGCTTTTTAGATACTGCTCATATCTGATATCTTTTGAATATCACAGAATCACAGAATCACAGAACTGTAGGGGTTGGAAGGGCCCTCGAGAGATCTTCGAGTCCAACCCACCTGCCAAAGCAAGTTCCCTACAGCAGGTTCCCTACAGCAGGTTGCAATATCTACTTTGAGAGGAAACAAGTCACACCCAAAAAGTGCTTATTTCTTCCACTGACTTTCAAGGAAGCCTGAGGCAATTCTCGTAAGGTACTGTTATTGCAACTGTGTATGTTTAGCCTTATAAATTCCCTTGAGAAAACCTATAAAAGTGCAAAAAGTTGATGCAGCAACTGTGATTACTAAACATGAAACTCCATCTGAGCCAATAGATGGCAGCATTGTAAAATGGTAACGCACAACTGTTTGCTTCAAGCAGAAGTGCTGGAATCTCAACTGGTTTCTCTGAAGGACTAAAAATTTGTCAAAAAGGTCTGAGTTGTAGCTCTGTTTTACTAAAATATGCTGTCTTCTTGTAGCTCTCAGACGGCATAATGTCTCTCTTTTTCTTGAAGGCCAACAAAGGGACCTGTGCCATCCGGATTTTCAGAGCCTGAAAAAGAAAAAGGACTGAGCACACAGTTAATTCTTCCATTTCTATTTCTGGAGGCTTAACACTGGAACATTTGGCATAGCAGCTTACGATGATTTAGACCAGAGTTTTATGTGTTAATTTTATGCAGTATACACACAATAAAACATTATAATGATACATTTTATTCTCGATTTGAATTTTATCCTGATGGTCTTTAGTTATTGCATCTCTTGTATACGTCTTTGTTAATCTTGCCATTATTATACAACAGCAGCATATAAAGTTTTTAATTAGGAAGTGCAGATGACATTGTGCTGTTTCTCCTGTATAGGAAAAGAAAACAGGTATTATTTCACTTTTGTCATCGGTAATTTTTCATTCAGAAAACCCTCTAATAATGTCAGACGTGATTTAAATGCCTGCAGTCAGCAGTTAGCATATGAAGAGGCCACAGCAAGAATGAAGACTTATAAAGACATCAGAAGACGTAGGCCAGGTTTTGGTTTCTTTACCCAAGAGAGGATAAGGGGAGAGTTGTATAGCTGGATGGCTGTGATGCCAGTGGTGACAGGGGACTGAGTCTGCTGTATGGTTTTAAACTGAAAAAGAGTAGATTTAGATTGGATATAAGGGAGACATTTTTTACAATGAGGACGATGAGACACCGGCACAGGCTGCCCAGAGGAGCTGTGGATGCCCCCTCCCTGAAAGTATTCAAAGTCAGGCTGGATGGGGCTTTAGGCAACCTGACCTAGTGGATTGTGCCTCTGCCCTTGGCAAGAGAGGTGAAACCAGGTGATCTTTAAGGTTCCTTTCAGCCCAAACAATTCTGTCATTCTATGGTTCAATTTTCTGTCCATGCTGAATAACTCTTTTCCTATTAGCAGTTCTCCTGGTTTCTCCTGTGTATAAAGTGTGTAATTGATATGAGCTCCTCAAAACTAAATGTGGCCCCAGGAAGGTGTGTTGAATCCAACTGCACATGGGATGAACCAGCAGTACAGCTAGCTTCATTATTCTCCTTCCCCTTCTGTCTTTTATAACTGACCCCCAAAAGATTTCCAAATGCATATGGGACACGCACATAGGTATGCTGAAGTAAACCTCTCTAATTATTCGAATTTAGCCCACTATCTTCATGACATTGTCTTAGTTTCTAACAGAAGTTAATTCTCTCATACTGTCTGGTATGGAGCTATGTTTTGGTCTCAGAAGAAAAACAAAACTGATAACACCTGGCAGGGCTGAACACAGCCAAGGTCATATTCAGTTCCTCAGTGAAGCAGTTAGGAGGCATAAGGAGCTGGGAACTGGGATGGGATAGGACCAGGGCAGCTGACCCAAGCTGACCAAAGAGCTATTCCACACCACATCACATCCTGTGATTTTTACGGAAGGGGAGGCTCTTGCTTGGAGGGAGGGGCTGCTGGCTGGCTGGGTATCGGTCGTTGATCCCTTGCTTTGTGGATCATCTATTGTTTATTATATATATGTAGTGGTATTTCTTTTATTCTGTCTGCTGTCTTAGTAAATAGCTTTTGTCTCAGCTCATGAGTTCTACCGTATTTATTCCTTAATTCTCTCCTCCGTCCCACTCGGGAGGGGGGAGGGTGAGCAAACAACTGTGCGGGACTTAGCTATGTGCTGTGTCAAACCACAACAGATATCCAAGTTAATGTCCTAACCTAATTCTTAATCCAGTGTTGTAATACTTTGCAAATGATTTATGACAAATTATGACTAAGTAACGCTCAGCATTTTTGTGCGATTTTTTTTCCTGCTTTGACAAATATTGCATATTAGGGATACACCTGACTTCTTAAAATAAATTTGATGTTTTTGTTGTTTTTATTTGTATGTTGAATTCCTTCATTTGCCTCTGAAATATCATGAACTGCCTAAAAGATATCGCTACAAAATTTCCACCAAAATGAATAGGCATCTATGTGTGGAAAGAGTTTGTTCAAGTTCTGTGGCTTGAAATCAGGTTTCTTCATTATTTTGCATGTATTAACTTCTACCTAAGCTTAAAAAACAACTTTTGAATGGAAAGTCAACCTTTGATCGACTATAGGTTAGTCACAGAAGTGTTGAATAACACTTGGAATTCAATTAAAAACACTCAGCTACATACTTTGTCAGGCCTTGTAGCCACTTGATTCATTAACATTGCCCTGTATAATCTTCCTACACCACCTTTCTTCTTCCTCTCTTCTTCTGCTATTTCTTGGACCTACCCATTGTGTCCACAGCTCTTAAAGCTGGCTGTTTGTTTGTCAGCCATAGCTCTCTTTCAGTTGTTCTTGCAGAGTGCCTCACTGGTGATGTTTCCATGACCTTTTGAATTTCCACGACCTTTTGAATTTCCACAACTGTAAATGGTTGTGCACAGCACAGTAAGTGAAAATAATTATACACATAGCTGCACCTACATCCTGAGACAGACCATAGCATGCTGGCTGATCTGTCTGCTAAAAGAGGGCTTTGAGGAAGTGAGAGGTTTTCTCTGTTATCTCTGACCTCTGTTATAAAAGCTTTAGCCACAATTTCTTTGAAATGAGGTTAAAAGTGCACTGAGGAACAGTGCAGAATATAGATCAGGTGTGTACTCATGTTGACCCGTCCCAAAGAAGGGGAGCCTGCCTGATCCTGCAAACGCATTGCTTAGTCTCCATATGACTGAGAATGATGAGGCAGGAGATGCAAAAAGTTTTGGACACAAAGGCAGGAGATGGCAATGGCTGAGCTAGGTGCACAAGTGAATTGACTGCACAAGTGGATTTGATGACACTGCAGTCAGTCTCAGAAGCTTCTTTCAACAGCCAAGGATTTAGGTATTGCACTGGCTGTGGTGCCAGTATAAACCTACTGTCAGAGGTCCGGCTCAGTGAAGACATGCATCTCCGGGCGATAGAGATGCTATCTAGCATCTCAGCTAAACCCTCCAGAAATGGCTGCCTCCGTTGACCTCAGAGGCCAGATACAATTTTAAGTATTTATGCTATGCATCCAGAGGTAAACAAGAAGGTGGAGAAATTATAATGTGAGGACATCTGTATCTGTATCTATCGTGTCAGACAATGATGCATGTCTCTCTTGGGTTGGGTGGCAATGAGAAGTCATGATGAATGTGCTCCCTTTGATTATAGAGTGGCTTTCTGACAACATGACTTTCTTAGAAAATGAGAGATCTGGGTTAAATTCCCTTCCAAACTTCAAAGGCTTAATAGAACTGTAGAATCATTAAGGTTGGAAAAGATCATCAAGATTGTCTAGTCCAACTGTCAGCCCATCACCACCGTGCCTACTAAACCAAGTCCCTCCGTGCCACATCTACCATTTTCTTGGGGGCGGTGACTCCACCACCTCCCTGGGCAGCCTGTTCCAATGCATTACCACTCTTTCTGAGAAGAAATATCCTAATATCCAATCTGAACTTTCCCTGGTGCAACTTGAGGCCATTCCCTCTTGTCCTATCACTGTTACCTGCGTGAAGAGGCCGACACCCACCTCACCACAACCTCCCTTCAGGCAGTTGTAGAGAGCGATAAGGTCTCCCCCAAGCCTCCTCTTCTCCAGACTGAACAATCCCAGCTCCCTCAGCCGCTCTTCATTAGACTGTGCTCCAGACCCTTCACCACCTTCTGGGACCTATTTTTACTACGTTGTACTTGACTGAGATATTCTGGCTGGAAGTCTCAGCTAAATTCTGAGAATCCTGACAGGTGCAAAGATGTCAACTTTGAAGCATGGTTTTTAAAGAAACTGGGTGCATGTCCTGCTGAGTTGGCTCCTTTTGATACTGTGTCTTTTAAAGCTTTCTGCCACCTGAGTAATTTTGATATTGTTTCCTTGCTGTCTTTGATAAACTTCTTATGCAGAGGCTGGATGTCTCTCAGAAACAGGGCTTCAGTGCCTAGAAGCCTGACATACCCAGGAGCAGTGCTGATCCTGAGCATTCCTTTCATGCCAATTGCTCACTCTTTCCCAGAGCTCAGACTGTGAGGTGATACTGGATTTATAAAAGGTATGTGAAAGGTGAAGCAAGCAGGCACAGATTTGATAAGTGTTAGAGAAATCAGAACCAGTGTGACTTCACATACATCTGTACTCCAGTTTTCTCCTTGCTCTGGAACTGTCTTTGTCTTGGGGTACCCAGAATTTTCCTCCTGCAGCAACATTCCTCTGCCAGCAGGGCCTCTATCCTAGCATGTAGCCAATCTTCTGCCTCCTCTCCTGGACTCACCTGTGCTCTCTCCTTAGACTGAAGTACTCTGTGTCAATTAAACATTTCATCACCCTTGACAGATGATCCAAGTTCCCACTAGATGACAACCTGCTCAGTCTCTTCTCTCTTGAAATTTAGGCTTAGGAAAGCACCTGGCCAGTGTGATAGTGAACTCTTTATCCCATGAAATTTCCATGTGATGGATGACAAAAAAGTTGTGACTAGAAGAGGCCAACTTGTCTGTCATGCATCCTGACTCCCTCTTTCCTGAGGATAACCTGGAGTGAGCTGGGCAAATTGGTCTGGGATCTCACAATCTCTTCCTTGCCAGTTCTCTCCTGAAGACTCAACTGTTTTTTCCATCACAAGGCTACATTTGAAACGTACTTGTTTCAGCTGGCATCCTTAGGGCCTTCTTGCTGTGGTCGGAGATGTGAAGCCATTTAGGAGTCCTTGTATGTGTACATAGTCCCACCACATGGCCAGAAGTGATGTGCACATTGTCACCATAAGAGAGGGAGGCCCCTGCTGTGCTCTGAGGTGCTGCGTGTGTGGTTTTATGAGTGAGAAAGGTAATGGTGAGTAGCTGTTAGGATATGTGACACATGCAGGCAGAAAGAGAGCATCTCTGTGCAGTTGTCAGCCCCGAATCACTAACCCTGGGAATTTCTGTCCAAGAAAAGATGGGGAGAGAACACAATACACAAAGAAAGCAGACAAGCTCCGTATATGAGGTTGCAGTCTTCACAAATCAAACAGAAATTTATAGCATCAACCTGTTTTTAAACTGTGTGTGGAGAGATTCCACAAAGCATCATCTGAAGAGGACAATCATTTAGTTCATTACTGATGTCAACTTTTGCCCAGTTTTTAGCGAAGAAGTCAGTGAAGTACTAATCACCCAGCCTTATCAGTCCTACTGGAATGGACTGGGCCAGCGTTCAGTAATGACCCTGAAAAGACAGTAAAAGGCATACAAGTGCATGTACCACGTTTGCACGTACTTGATGATAAATTGAGGTGGCATTCATTCCCAAATCATTAATTATGAATTGTTCATCCATTCTCTGTTAATCTAAATGTTCTTTGCAGTTTTTATCTTCCCAGTTTGGTATCCTATGATTTACAACTGAAGCATCTCCCTGCTCAAAGAGAGCTTGCTATTTCCAGAGAGACTTCTGTAGAATGAATAATGAAGCACCTTTTATTAAACGACTCTGAAAAGCAAAATCTCACTACCGATATTTCCTGGAGGATTTATCTTACCAGGAGGTGCACATGGAGTTGAACCAGTATGGCAGGAAATCTTCAGGAGTAGAGATGATAATTTGCCTTTACAAAATGAGAGAAATTCTAGTGTGATAAATAATATTTGCCTTCAAAATCAAATGCAATATTTGCTTGTTGAATTTCCCAGGCATATGTATACACACAGTGTTGCCAGACAAACCAGCAGTTACTTCACTTCTGTTATTTTATGCTATATTTACTGTATGTTGTTCTCTGAGACACAGGACAAGCTGCAATATTCACGATATGGGCACCAGATACACAAACCAACCAATTTGTTAGCATAGAAATGAATATGAATGCAATCCTATTGTGGAAAAGGAGACGGAGATAGTCGTTTGCATTGTAAGTAGCTGGAAGGTGTTCAAATGCTCTTGTAATGGGTACAATACGACATAAGTGGATAGATCCAGAGGTGGTTCCAGAGATTTATTCCTGAGAACATAATTCCGTTCTTATACATCAGCATTTTCTGACACTTAGCAACAACAACAACAAAGCTTGTACATTTCCATTGTTATTTTAGAGGCTTATGAGGATATTGTAAAATGCTTTACTTGAGATTTTTTGGTTATATTTAGAATATTGTTCCTAGGAAGCAGCAATTAATTTATGAAAATACACACTGAAAATCCTTCTCATCTGGCTGGCTAAGCTTGTACAGGTTTAACAAGGCTTGTTATATTACTATTCATTTAACGGTGTTAGATTTTCAGAAGAGATTCTCACAAACTACCACAACACACTTGCTAGTGTTTATCCTTTCTTCTGAATGGCTGTGACCTGTCACTGCCATGGACTATAAGGAAACTGTCCTCAGCTAAGATCATGATAGTTTCCATAGGGTCTCTGTGGTACTGGTTAGGCTCTGGCTGAGATAGCCACCTTTGCAGCCAGGTGCCCTGAACTTAGACCACTTACCTGAGTGGAAACACTCTCACTGACTTCAGAAACTGTATGTTAGAGCTAACATTGAGGTTCAGGCTGGAGGCAAAAAGAGGAGAGGCATGTTTACATCCAAGTGTGAGAATTAGAGGAGAAAACAATGGCGTGACAGCAGTACTTGTAGGGCGGCAGTAAGAGATGGCTACACGCGGTGCATGTGGCACCAAGACCTCAACTATGTGCAAATGTCTGAGATATCTGAGTGTGGGGATAATCCTTGGAACAGTTTGCTTTACCACATACAGTTGCTGGCTTGGGCATAAATAATTTTTGATGCATCACTCTAGTGCCAACCCTGTGGGTTGTTAGCAGAATGTTATCTGCTCTACATACTTTCATTAACTTTACATCCAGGAGTTTCGGGAGTTATGTATCCTCACGGTACCTCTAATTACTTTGTTGCCTAGAGGAAAGACTACCATGTGATGCACTTCCATGCTGTGATCAAGGACAGGTGCGACCGCAATGAGGATGGGGCTTGTAACCAGTATACACTGAATACCACGTGCCAGGCTGAGCAGTGATAAGGTGTAGGGCTGCTATCCCCCAGGCAAAACCTCCCTGTTCTTCACACTAGCCTGTGGTTTTTGCGTCTTTCAAAAGGACCCTCACCACTATTTCTGAAAGTGGTGGGATGCGAAACTCATGGCTTGTCGTTGTGCAAGGTTGTTCCAGGTGAGACAGCTCTTCTGCCGGAGCGTCTCGTGCAGCTGGGAGATGGTGCTCCTGAGGGTGAGTTTCAGAGGCGCAAGGCTCCTGGGGTGCTGACCTGACTGCCCCACGTGTTCTTTCTTCCCACCCTTTCCACTTGTTGTTGTGACATGCTTTTCTGTGTTAAAAAATACTACATGGCACACAGTAACATTTTCACAGAAGTACTTAAACCTCAGACAATAGCATTCAGAAATTCAGAAAAAGTAAACAATCAAAGCAGTCATGGTGGGGGAGCCGACAGGAAAAATAAAAAGTATGCAAGTCCCAGAAAAAAATGCTGATAAAAACAGAAAAACTGCAGGCAGATCTTTGTATCATGAAGATATAAAAAATGAATTCCTTTCCCTTCCGTTCCTTCGCTTTCATTTATCTCATTACCATTCTCATTGCTCAAGAATTTACAGAAATCTGTAATTGGATATTTTTCATTTTGAAGTAAGGCTCTTTGCCATTTCTTGGCATCAAAATACTATTCAAAATTCATTGTGTTAGATTGCCTGGCATTGCTCATAGGATGTTGCATTTTTCAAACTCTCAAGACATGTAGCTTTCAAATTTTTTAGCTTAGATTAATTTTGGCTCATTTTATCTTCCGAGAATAGATTTAACTGGGATCTCAATGTCTTTATTATCTTGTAATGGTTATAGAAGTCTTTCCTTAGCGCATTTATACAAGTTAAAGTCTTTGACACATTTATAAGGTTGTCAACTAATGAGATGTGGTTTTCACATGTGTACAACTGGGCCTCATCCCTCAACTTTCATTAAACAAGAAAAACAGAAGGAACACAATACCATCTGGGCTGTGCTGGTGAACAGACAGAACTTTTGCATAGAATTTTTTCTCCCTGCTGCTTTAGGAATTCTGGTGATGGTTTGGTAGATAACATCGTAAAGCATTTTAAATCATAGGGCATTTTAAAATCATTGTGAATACCACATTTATTTAAAAAGAAGATGGAACAATCTTACTTTTTGAGAATAGTTATTGCACTGACATTGATCAGTATGGATTTATGTGGATATTACTGGATGATGCTGTATGCTCACTCAAAAGACCCTGCCTAACAGTTATTGAAATGTTGATGTGGGGTAGTGTGCAGAATGTATATTCGATGTGTAAAAAATATTGGTAAAATGTGGTCTTTGCCTCTCCTTTCTCTCACTTCTCTCTTCACCAGAAATGGAGACATTACCCGCTCAGTAATACCTGGGGAAGAGCAGTTTTTGGGATGATCTGGGCAGACATGCAGGGCAGTGGCTAACAAGGGAGCAGACGGTGTGGTTTGGAGAGGCAAGGTGCAGGGAGGCTGAAGTGCTGGCTGGGATGCAGAGAGCTGGGATGGGCAGGGCTGGTGCAGCTTGGGCTGCAAGGATTTATTTGGTAAAATAGAAGTCAAGGGCTTGGAGAAACCCTGTAATTTAGAGGAGCAGGGGCACAGGGCTGAAGGTGACCGTACTCATAAATGAGGTGGGAGCAGGAGGGCAGACAAACTTTTACAAGAAAAAAGGAATGTGACCCTGATTTAAAATGCTAGATAACTTTAGAAGTACAGTTGCCAGCTACTTAATGCTCTTGCTACGGCTATAGAAATAATAGCTTTCTAAGTTTTCATCAAATCTTTTCTTGTTATACATTTTGACAACAACTGAACTTACACAGTGATTTCATCCCTTTAAATTGATCATCTCGCTACTGATTCTTTGTACTTTTCCAAAGGTATCTATTATAGGCTATTATAGGTGAAAGCCAAAACATCTGACAACTCACAGGGACAAGAGAAAATTTTCAGCTATGATGGTAATTCACGCAAATTATTGTGTGACCCTGAAGTAAGAATGGTCATAAAATCTGCCAGCTGTTCACAGAGCTTTCACACGAACAACAGAATTTTCATTACCATGCTCCATAACATGACAAATAAGCTGAACTGGAACTACGAGGAATAATGGCATCAGAGAAGGACAGCTGTAGGAAATTCTTTCTTTTCCAAAGCCTAATAACATTTAACTTTCCATTCAACTGTTAGAAGACTGTGTGATGTGTAGCTAAAATTCCAATGCCCTTCACCTGAATTTTTTCTAAGAAGTGCCTCAGTGTGCCTTCCTATGCTAAATTCAGCGACTCTTACAAAGAGATGATAGAAAAAAAATAAAGGCAATTCTGCATCTTACTAGTTAGCGGGAAGGTTTCATAAGATATCTGTGGGAGCAGCTTTCAGTCTGGGTAATGGGAAAAAGACTTTTATGCAATCGTCGTATCACGCCTGCTGGTTTCTAAAGGGTTTTTCTGCAGCAAGGATATTACTGAGGCAGAGTTGATAAGTCTGTTTGTTTCAGAACAAACACTGGGAATTTCCCCCATAGAAGTATTTTTTGCAGTAATGGCGTTCAGATTAAAATGGCGTGATTCCTTTTTGTGGATAAAAACCCAGAGCAATTAGATTTTTTTAGATGATTATGGCTGCTGGCAAGGAAATTCTGTGGTTTTATTTTTTTGTATTTCAGTCAGGTATAATCAGGCACTGCAGCAAACACTTGCATGATAGCCTGCTCTACAGCAGCAAAATGAGGCAGAACCCCCCATCAGAATACTGTGCAACACAACCCGTTTTACTGGCCTTGCCTCTATTAGTGGCAGTGGCTCATTTAAAAGTGCGCTATGGAAGACGAGCTACATTAGAGATATGATGCTGGAAAAGCTGTGTTATTTCCAAATGTTGCAGTGCAGACTAATTGCTCTGGCTACGCTGTGTCAAGGTCTGCTTTTTACTTTTTTTTTTTTAATAATGGGTGATTATTTAAAGGGAAATCTACTCCATGTAAGCACACCATAGCTCCTGAAGAGCTAAGTTTTTCCACCCAAGGAGGCGATTTTCTTCTTAAATATTTGATTTACTTTGGCAAACATTTAAATGGCAATCCCTCTACACCTACAGCATCTATAAAAAGCACAGCAACTCAGGGCTTGTTTTTCTCCGATGTCCCCTCCTGGACCTATCCCACTTTTTTCTCTGTTCCTGTCTTGCTTCTCTTCGTAATAATTGCTGGCTCCTCAGAAAATCAGGCTTATTCTGCAGATGCTTCTCTCTGCTCATTAAAGAGGGAGGACAGGGCATGGTCCAGCACAATATACAGCATCCTCCTGAGCAAGCCGTCTCCAGCACAAACTGTCCCCTGCAGCATGGGGACGCTTGAGAACAGAGATGCTGATGAAAAGAGCATGACTGAGAGCTCACGTGGATGTGGGAACATTGAAAAGAGGCAAGATCAGGCTCTGGGAGGGAATAAAGCTAATGTTCACAAGTAATTAAGTCCCTACTTTTGAATCTTGCATTGGCACAAGAAGAGTGTGAAATACTGAGGAGCTGACTTCCTTCTTACCAATACTGATGAAGATGTGAAATCAGTCAGGTCTTTATTACATTTTACATTAACATATTAGATAAATCATTTTGCTCTGGACCACTTTTTTTTTTTTTTTTNGGAAAATTTGCCAGAACCATTTTTCTCCCTCTCTTTTTCTCTTTCTTTTTAAGGAGAAAAAGATTTTTAAAAGATCTTTAATGTTAAGCACATTTCTGCAAACACAGAATACTACATGGTGAATCTTAAAACACCCAAGGAAAGGCATATGTAGCATGGGAAATATTGATGTAACAGTATTTCTGTGGCAGGATAATGTATACCTGTTCAATAAACACTCAAGCAAAGGTCCTGGCTGCACGTGCCAGAGGGATTTAGGTGGAGGCACTAAAAATTCAAAGATCAAAAATATACTCTGAAGACCTTAAAGCAGTTTTTTGAAAGCCAAAGATTATTTTCTTCCCAGACCTCCACAACAGTAATAACCTTAATAAAGTATTTATCCAAAAATGCAATTTGAGAGAGAATGTGAGGAACTGTGTTTACCCACTGTGCATTTGTTTTAATAGTGTTTTACTTCTCCCGTGAGTGCTGAAGTAAATGATTCTTCCTGGTGTTGGATGTCGTTTTGTCTACAAGAGAGAGTTTAAATTTGTCTTAATCACATCCTGACTGGAGGACTGCATACGGAGTCCAAAGCACTTTGCGTTCTCAAGAGGTGATCTGAAATCCAAGTCAGCTAAATGAAACACAAAATGACTGTACAAATATTGCTGCCCAGATTTTTTTTGGTTTTTGTTTCTTGTAGTAGACCTGACCATACCACCAGAACTCCACGATCCGGGCCTGGCACCAAACGCAGCCAATGTCTTGTGCTGCCAGCTGGTGGCATGGAGCTTTGTCCCCTCCCACTCCCACTCCTCAGGAGCAGGAATGAGGCCAAATGGAGTGGCTGGGGCTGGGCCACTGGAGGTGGTCTTTATCCGGAGTGATGCAGAACTGTGATAGATGTCACCCTAGCAATTTAACAGTATGAAGAAAGGAGCCTGGCAGCGTAGAGTCTGAGATGTGCCTTGGTGCTCTTTGAGTTATAAGCATAAGCACAGCCTCTCTGCCTTTCAGCTGTCCCGTTAAATGCATTGTTAGTTGCATGTTGGATTTATTTGGTCATGCATTGCTACTAAACTCAGAAGCTTCCTGCCCTGTGCATGGCTCTTTCTCTTGTACATCCAAACCCCAGTTCACAAGCTCTCTTCTACTTTGATAACTTTCTTTGAGACTGTTAAAGTAAGAAAATAATTGTTCTTCTACATTCTTTAAAGCACCCTCGTGATCCCCTGATGAAGCTTAGTCCATCCTTGATTCGCCAACAGTGTCCTAGTTCCCAGTTTATGAGAATGCTGCAACACTCATTTTTGATTTTTCTTCTCTGGTAAAGGGAAGGCTGAAAGAGGCAGAGACATATTTTGTTTATGCTATCGTTTGCTAGAAAAGTCTTTTATTTAGGCTATCATTTGTTATCACTGATTAGGCCCATCCAGGGTGCAGGATGAGTTCCCTCTTAGAACTTAAAATAAATAATGGCACTCAGTGGCCCATCATTGTTAAACATTCTTCATAGCAGGTCATGAACTCCGTACTGGCCTCATTAGAGCTGTGAAAATTCCATCAGTGCTTATGTTTCTGTGTAATGATTTAATTGAATTTTCTTATTGCTGGAGCTTGTCATTATGCCAATGATTTTCACGCTGGCTCCCTAAACTCACAGCATTTTTGCTCAAGTCTAAATAATCCAAAATTGTTTTTATCAGTTTGTAGTCTGCTGGCAATGCACAAGGCCTGAATGAGTGAGATCTTAATTGGAAGGCTGGGGAATTTTCTTAGTTTTGTCTTCTTGCTTAAGAACTTAATTTTCAACTCCTCTCTTTTTTTTTTTTCTTAAATGGAATACACAGTAGACTTTCCAAGCTGTAACATAAGCCTTAGGAACCTCCCAATGTGCAAACAAGGAGCATAGATTCATTAGTATGTACTAGGTAAAGCTGGATTTAATTTTGCCAAAAAAAAGTGTGCGACAAGAAGCTGGGTGATATGGAAGTGTTAAGCTCTAATCTAATATTGTTCTGGGTAGGCACAAGCCTATTCAAGAACAATAACTCTTCTACATTAACACAGGATTGTGGCTGGGAATTTAAATGCTGCAAAGCCAGAGGAATTCCCACAACAATCACATTTCAGGCCTCTGTGGTACTGAAGATTAATTTTAGTCCGGGCAATGTTTTTGCATGATAAACCCATTAAAAAGCTTTGATGAGGAGAGACAGCCATAAGGTGGATGACTTGCATGACTTGGTGGCGACACCTGAGCGAGCGGAGATCATAGGCACAGGACACTGACACTGACTTGGCGCAAAATAGGCGGTGATGAGGAGGTGGGCATGGCTGAGGAGGCAGATAAGTGGGGTTAAAACCTGTAGCCAGAATACATTCTGCTTTACTCTATGTCTTGCAGTATCAGCCCATGCATTTTGACTGGCTCTGCGTAATGACCAGATTTTCATCTTACCCCAGCTCAGCTGTTGTAGACTGCTGCAGACACCAGTGGTGTCATATAATTGACACAGGAATAAATACAAAATGCTAATTATCTTTCAATTGTAACTTGATGCTCAACACTAATTTTCTCTTTTTACAAGCTCTGTAATTTGAATTTCATGGTTTTGTTGCTATAAGTTGTAGCCTTTTCCCTACACAGCACTCACTAGTTTTCGAGGGTAAAACATTCATCACTCATCTTAAAAAATTATTTTAAGTGCTAGAAGATTTCACACAGTTCTGCCTGGCCTTTTAGTAGTTAGCTTTTATTGACCTGATGGAAGCCCACTTTATTTTTGTTAGAATGCCCGAAGTAACTCTCCCACATCCCAGTTTGAATGTAAGAATAGCTTAAGTTTCTTGAGAACTGCATGCATGTTAACATCACTTCTTACGCACCCAAGACTGAAATGTTGAAATGCTGTAAATGTTTATTTTTGAAATGTTTCAGTGAGTAACAAATAACTCCAAAGCTGTGGAAAATTCAGAAGATATCTTGGTCATGGATGGTATAGTTAAGATTGTTCAGTTACATCATTTATGCTAAAATCCTTTCCTGTCTATATGTCAATGTTTCTTCTGTAGCAAGATCTGTGAATGCCTGTAAAATGCCTTCAACATAGGAATAATAACAGTATCTTTTGTCCATCTGTCTGTCTGTCTGTTTTGCCCTCAAGAGAAGTGGTCTGATCATGGGGCTGGATGGAGCTCACAGGTGAATCACAGTGAAGGTGAGGAGCATTCCACTTGCTGTCTGGATAACTTTTCTCTGCTGTGTGTATGTCTCATGAAGTATTTGTTAATGGGATTCTGTGTGGAAGAGCTGAGGCTTGTTCCTGGCTTCTCCGTCATCCTGCCAGAGTTATCTGAGAGTCCTGCACTGGCTTTCCCACTTTCCCAGCTTCTGGTTCCCCTGGTGTACAAGTCCTGGGGATAGCAGCCCTTCTCCTCCCAGGAGGAGACATGGTCTGTGGTAGTGAGGCCAGTCCATTGGTTATTGTCCTAGATACAATGAGGTTTGTATATGGTTTCTATAAGACATGAGTCCACAAAGGATTATGGCCGCATCTGTGGCATAACTTAACAACAAGGCATTCACGGCATCTGGGTATCTGGGCTTGTTTTCCATGTTGATAAGGCTGGGGCTGAGCAGGTAGCACCTCGGGAACAAGGTAAAAATTCCACAAAGGACATTTTGATATTGCCCCAGATATTCTGATGACTTTGCTAGTTCTGTAAAAACTTTCCAAGGGAAGAGAATGCTGTTTTGCTGGAAATAAAAACATGAAGACAAGTTCTAGAAAGGATGCAGTGGAAAGACTTGGGGTGAATGTAAGAGGACAGATACTGGGAGGTCACATTTTGTACGCTGTTCACTTTGAAGAAAAGGGCTGTGGGTCTCATAGTCTTCTCTTTCTGACACACTGATGACAACCTGAAAAGATTTTGTGATGTCATCAAATGGCAAAAATACTACAAAATGTTTCTGAATTGTATTAGGTGGTAACCCATGTTCAGTGCTTGTTTGTGCTGATAAAAGATCAGAGAATCCACTGATTCCAGTTGAATTGTTCTAAATCTGTATTTGTCTATATTAACAGAAGAAAATTCCTGCTGATAATTTTATAGGCTACTATCTGGCAGACCAGCTTAGCTTTAATGTGACTTAGTGTGAGCGTGTTTGGACTTTCTGTGCACACTTTAAAATTCTTTAATATACAATGCCTGCATGCTGTACTGATTTGGAATAGCAGGACTGGGAGAACCAAATCACAAAATGGAACAATTCAGAGACAGGAGGGACAGGACTGGAGATGCTGCAAGAGTTATTTTTGTTCTATATTTATGCTACATTTATTCACACTTGAAAATGAAAGCAAAGGAAGAAGAGGTTCAGTTTAGCTGATTGCCTTGCATCTTTCTACCTTTTGATGAGATTTTCCCTGAAACACTATCTTTTGTTGAACCCTGTTATTAAATTTGTTCATCCCATTCTGGGGACAAAGGTTTTCTTGCAAAGAATGCAGCCCAGAAAGCCTGAAAAATAAAACGTTGAATTATATATTTTTTTCCTGAGTGAGAAGGGTCTTGGTTTATGTATATTGCAAATGTATAATACATGCATAATGCAGTCATTTATAATACAAAAACAAATTCACATCTAATCTATATATTATGGATTATATATTCTATGATTCTATTATACAAATGTAGTATGTTTATATCCACATTTTATGTTGTGTGTCTATACATATTTATGTTTTAAGTTATATAAATTGTATAATAATATATACACAGTGGCACTAAGGGACATGATTTAGTGATGGGGCTTGGTAGGTCAGGTTGATGGTTGGACTTGGTGATCTCGAAGGGCTTTTCTAACCTAGATGATTCTATGATTCTCCAAAGACCAAAGTTTCGCTATGTTGCTAGCAGTACATCAGCTCCTAGTTTGCAGTTGAAGGCAGTGATATTGGCTGCTTCACTTAACTAATGAATAGCTCAGGGAAATGTGTCTGCTGTGCTACCATGGTAAGCAGGGTTGCACAAAAAAAATCCTCTTTTAGACGACCTCTAAGATGGCAGCAAATAGCACATCCCTGAGAAGAGAGAGTGGTGAGCTCAGCTCACTGCTGACTCCTGGTGAGGGTTCATGTATTGGGCTTACATGGCAAGATTTTGGTAGTGGGGTTCTGTAGTGATGGTCTCTCTGAGCAGAGCCCAGCAGCTGCCTCGTGTCAGATCAGAGCCAGCTCCAGCTGCTCCAAAGGGACCCGCTGCTGCCAGAGCTGAGCCATGAGCAATGCTGGGTGTGCTCTGGGAGAGCAGATTTAAGGAGGGGACAAACTGCTGCACAACAGCAGCTGAGAGAACAGAGTGAGAAATATGAGAGAAGCAGCCCTGCAGCCACTCAGAACAGTGCAGAAGGAGGGCAGGATGTACTCCAGGCTGGAGCAGAAGTTCCCTGCAGCCCAGGAGAGGCCCATGGTGGAGCAGACTGTCCCCCTGCAGCCCATGGGCACCACATGGAGCAGATCTCCACGTGCAGCCCTGGAGGAGCCCACAGGTGGACCATAGCATGTCTTGTTTGTCTGGAACTAGGGCACACAGGAGAGGACTTACTCAACTCACATAGACAAAAATGTCTAGTGGCATACTTACAGAGAAGTTCTTGCTGGGAGCCCATCTTCTCTTATGGACTCTTGTCTATTCTTCATGCTCCAACACTCTCAAGGAAACCTTCAGTATTATTTCTTCATCCTTCCAGGGCTTCCAGGCAGCAGGAGGAAGGTGAC
Source organism: Penelope pileata (assembly GCA_013396635.1). Taxonomy (NCBI): domain Eukaryota; kingdom Metazoa; phylum Chordata; class Aves; order Galliformes; family Cracidae; genus Penelope; species Penelope pileata. Next base: position 2,961,118 of record WBMW01002665.1, read on the forward strand.
ATCTTGCTAAGTGCTTTGAATCGTTCCTCAGGGACTTTCATTCAGGCCTGGCTCTTTTCATAGGCTAAGTAGCCCTAAGCTGGGTACTCTGAATTATTTTATTATTGATGCCTGCTGTGGTCAGACATCCTGTTTTGAGACATTCATCACTTGTGTTAGGCAACTGAAGTAGGTGATCTGAATAGATGCCATTGTGCCAGAGGACTTCAGGGAGAGCAAGTGCCAAATTTAAGACTATATTATACACACAGAAAGCTTATTGCTGCTGTCTAGCTCAGCAAGCCAATTCAGAGCCAATCCCTTGAGCCAAAACGAACCAGCTCTACTTATTTAAAATTCTGAGTCCAAGCACAGAAGGCAAGTAATTTGTTTTGGACCTGGATTTGCAGACGGGAAAACCAATGTACTTCATCTGGATGTTTACCTTGTATATTTGTCATTTTATTTATGGAAAATCAGGGAGTCTGAACAAGCAGTTAGTGAGATGCTTGCAAATCTTGCTTTAAATTTTGTATGAATTTTATCCGAGTACTGAAGTATGGGTTCCAGCATGTTCCTATGTCTGTTTACATTTCTTTAATTTATTCTGTAAGAAGTTCTGTTTGCCTATCCTGTAGAATTTTGCATTTGGAGTTGGTTTTGGATCCTTTTGGTGTTAACCTTTTGTTTTCTGATTTGTGTACCTCTGACTGCCAATGCACGCTGTGGAAGTAAACTGTCTCCTTCAAAAATAAATTGGCTTCTTTCTGTCCACTTGTGCTCGACTTTTCTGGGAAACAGGATATGGGCAGGAAGGGAAGGTAAAGTGGGGAACGCAATAATAAACCGGCTAAAACTCTTTTCCCCTTCTGAATCACTTATAGCCAGGTATCAGATAATCTTTGGGAAAGGCCATATGTTTTTGAAGAAAATTGTTGTTCCTCAGCTTTCTTTCTCGCAGCGTTGTAAAGCATCTTTTATTAAATGCGGGGAATTATGTAATCTGAGCTCAGCATTGAATCCAGTTCTGTGAAGTAGCAACCAGTATGGAGGTGACAGCTCCAGACATTCTTATGTTTCTTTTCTTCTCTGCCTTTCAGTAGGAGCACTGTAATCCTTTCTCTCCTATTCAAAATTGTTCAAGCTTTCTAGGACCAAAGACTCAGTTTTGGTTCCTATGTACAACAGCTCTTTATTCTTGTGCAAATGATGAAGCTGGCATTACTTGCCCTTTTTCTTTGCAGGTGAGACAAGTCAGCATTTTCTTTTCTTGGAGAGAGCAGCAGTGGCTTGAGGGTAACTTAGAGATGCAGCATGACCTCCGGATGGAAACATAGCCATGTGCTTGCAAAGGTGGGCCAGCAGAAAAGGCCTCCAAAATCAGCAGATGTTTCAAAGAGGAAGGTGAGGATACAGGCACTGTAGCTGCTAGACATGTGAGCTTTCATTTAAACAAAAACCAACAAAAACTGCAAGAATCTTACCGGTGGAAGCCATTTTTTGCTGGAGCAGGCAGTTTCCCAATTACATGGGCTTGGTGTCATTGAAATGTGCTGTTGGAAGACGTATGCTATCCAGGAGTCTCTTTAACAGCTTCAGCTGGGAGTTTGGCAAATGAGACTGGCAACTGGATTTGGAAGCCTGAATGGAGGGCTAGTGTTCAGGCAGGAAAACTCTGAAGGAAAATCAGGTCTCCAACATAATCAAGAAACTGTCTAATGGCTGTTTAAAAGGATCCCTGTAAAAGTCAAACTTTAACAAATTTCTTGCTGAAGTTTCTAGACACTTTGCAATCCTTTTAAAAACAATTTACGCATGAACTATTGCAAAAGAGTTTGAGGTGAAATATGGTCCGCGGTGAAATCAAAGGCTGGATGTTGTATTGTTTTTAGTACTTTCTATGCAATAATTTGAAACTCAAGGGGAGAGGATTGTCATGTTGCTACTCTGCTCGGCTGCCTTTCTAATCTGCTTTTGTGGGAACACGAAATTACTTGTCCAGTGTGTCACTCGTGTACAGCAAGTAGCTTGAAATGGCTTGTGTTGAAAAAGCAATTACCACTCCAGTAGCAAAAAAAGGCATGTATATACCATGTCCTTTTTTCTAGGAAGGCTGCTTAATGACACAGGACATGTACATAAAAAAGTAATAAGTCTATTTTACAGCCTTGTTGCATACTGGACTTTTCACATTTCAGGATTCCTACTCCTGAGGAGCTTTTGCCTGTGCGTGGGCGTATGTGTGTGGGTATGTGTGAGAATAAAAAGAACACGATGTCCTTTGCTTTAATAGTTTATTTTATGTTATTGCTTTGTGTTTTGCAGTCCCTCCAGCCAATCTGCATTTATGAACTGAAGAGAATAGGAGCCAGGGGCCTAATATTAGAGTAAATGAGGTACTGAATTTCTCCTTGAGTGCTTTAGTTTTGAATTTAGCCTTTATTCTAACTAGTTAACGTACAGAGATATCATATTGGGAGTTAGAAGACTTTCCTCTTTGCTCAGAAACAAGAAGATGGTAGATAAGGAGTGAGGAAGAATGCTTCCCTTTTAAACCCTGTTTGCTTCAAGATTTGGGGATGTTTCTCAGACGTTTATAGGGCCTGCCTTGGACCCTGCCTTCAGTGGTCCATTGCTATAGCTACTGGGATTTTTAATTGTGAACAGAGCTGGAATAGAATTTCTGTCCATAGAGAGAAAAAAGGTGTTGCTGTGCTTTTTGGACCCATGTAGAGTAAGCAGATGTTTATGTTAACAGTTTCAGAAAATAGCTATTTTTTTTTTTGATTTTATAATTTTATTTTCTACCACTGCTAAAAGCAACCTAGATTAGCAAATGGGAGATGCATAGAGTTTAGCTTTTCCTGTTTTACAGTTTATGAGGCATTTTGTTTTGAAAATATGATTGGATTAGGCTGCTGCTTCTGTTCCTTTTTCAACAAATGTGGTAACGTATTTATTGCCCTGAATTTATTCAGATTTCAGGGAACATAGCCTTTTTCAAAGGAAAACCGTGCTTTCCACAGAGGGAGATCAGACTAACTCTCAAATTCACTATTCTTGATTGTTCAATAATATTATGCTTCCAGACTTCAAATATTCACAATAAGTTTTCAGGGATATTTCACAAAAATTCTTACAGCTTTCTTTCTTCAGCCCTCATCCCTCCTTCTGACGTCAGATCAACAAGAGTTTTGATTGTATGCAACACGTCAGAACTGCAGGAATTTGTTGCTACTGGGATAATCTATGAACTTGGTTAAAAATGTAGCATGGCCCCATGTAACTGCAGAGGCTTCCAGGTAGAGAACTCTGAGGATCACAGCCCCAGGCTGCAAGATAGCAGCCTTCTTGCCTCATGTGAGCACAGATTTCCTGTCTAGGAGATTTCTTCAGGAGCTGTCTCAGAAATCATCCTAGAATTCCAGAGAACGTGTTGAGCGCTGTGGGTATTTGGGAATTTCCTTCTTTCCAGCTGACTTACTTCAGTAAGACTTTGTGTTGTGGCATTTAATACCCTGTTCCAAAGACATGCTCTTTTCCAATAGAAAAGAGCCTCAGTGAAAAATGACATCATATGTGATTGGCAGTCTGAAGGAGTTTCTTCATAGCACCATTATAGCCATAGTTGCTTTAATCAAATATGGAAGACATCGACAAAATAGAATGGCTTGGGCAGCTGATGCTGAAACTGCTGCTTTTTGTACTAGGTATCAGTATCTCACTGTCAACTCATGTTTGGCTATTTGTTTATTTCTTTTTTTTCCATGCAACATCTTCTGTTACCTAACCTTCTTCTTTTGAAGCAGGGACTATCTTGTTTTATTATGTACACGAAGGTTTCACTTCTGTGCAACAGGCTGGTTAAATTGTCATAAGATTATGAATTATTGTATAAATTATTATATTGTCATAGCTGAAAGTTAATGTCACATGTTTTACTAAAATGAGGGAGATGAACTATCTGGTGAGAATCATCTTGACTGCAGCTGAAAGGGACTGGGGCTTTATGGTGAATTATTTACTCTAGCGTAAATATAAACCAAAGATGCATCTTACTGCAAAGGAGGTGAGCTGCACACTGAGCCACTTTAAGAGGAATGTGACCAGCAGGTGAAGGGGAGGTGTTATGCCCCTCTACTTGACACTGGTGAGACTGCCGCTAGAACAGTGTCTAGTTTCAGACCTCTCAGGTTCAAGAAGGAATGTAGACAAACTGAAGGAGGTCCAATGAAGGGTCATCAAGATGGCTGGGTGGTGAACCATATGCTGCAAGAGGTGAGGCTGAGGACGTACCTTTTAGTGGCCTGCACTACTTGAAGGGCAGTTTATAAGGGTGATGGAGCCAATTTATTTTTGGTGGTGTACAATGCTATAACAAGTAACAAGAGCCACAAAGTGTGACTGTGAACATTCAGGTCAGACATTAAGAAGAGCTGTTTCACTAGGAGGGCAGTGCAGTGCTGAACAAATAGATTTTGCGATATCGATTCTTGGATGTTTTCAAGATAGGGCTGTGCAAAGTTGTGTATGACCTGAATGAATGTTGATGAAAGTCCTGCTTCAAGTGGCAGGTGCATGGGATGACTTCCAGGTCCGTTTGAATCGACACTTTTGCAATTCTCTGACTTTGAATCTATATTTACATTATACTTCTGGCAAGAATCTGAACCTGAAAACCCAGCATAAGCTTAAGGCACCTGACATCCTCAATGTACTATAACGTCGAGCTGTCTGCAAGTTTAAGCTGACCTAGGACAGGTGACTTCTGGGCCTCCTTATGGATGTCTCCAGGCTTTCCCTTCTTCCTGACATTGGCCATATGATACCTCTGAAAAGGCAGAAGGAGACTGTATGGTGTGCCAAGGTCTGCTCATGTTGCAGAGAAGTGCAGAGCCATCTGAAAGCACAGGGCATGTTCAAGGTCTCTCTACAAGGGATATCAACTAGATGGCCCACCCACAAATTTTATGGAGAAAGTTAACTAGAATTATCAGATGCACGAAACCTCTTCTGTATGACTACGTAGGGGGGATATTCAGCCTGAAAAAGAGATGAAAGTAGCGTGGAGAGAGAGGACAAAAGTCTATGAAATCTGAATGTTGTGAACAAGGTGAATAGGGGTTAGTTGACTGTTTCCTATATTACCAAGAACATGAAATGACACTAGAATCATGGAATCATAGAATATCCTGAGTTGGAAGGCAAGGATCATCAAATCCAACTCCTGGCTCTACACAGGACCACCCAAAATTCAAATCCTACATCTGAGAGTATCATCCAAATGCTCCTTGAACTCTGTACAGCTTAGGGCTGTGACCACTGCCCTGGGCAGCCTGCTCCAGTGCCCGACCACTCTCTGGTGAAGAATCTTTTCCTAATATCCAACCTGACCCCCCTCAACACAGCTCCATGCCGTTCCCTTGGGCCCTGTCGCTGTCACCAGAGAGCAGAGATCAGCGCTGCCCCTCCACTCCCCTTGTGAGGAAGCTGTAGGCCGCCATGAGGCCTCCCCTCAGCCTCTGCTCTGGGCTGAACGAACCAAGGGACCTCAGCTACCCTTCATACACTGTCTTGTCCTTTGGACCCAATTGCCAGTAACGAAAGGTAATCTTAAAATGAGAAAACTCTGATAGTTCTTCACACCACATGTAGTTACTGGGATAACTGGGGACCTTCCTGCTGCAGATGCTAAGGGTCTACATAAGTTCAAAAGGAAGAGGATGGAAGAATAAAGCCACTGAGTCTTGTTGAATACAGATAAATATTTGGCTCAGGAAGTCCTTCAACTGAAGATTACTGGAGTCCTGGAGAATATATGGAGGAAGCATATGTTTGCTGTGTTCTTCTACTATTCCCCAGGCACCTGGTGGTGGCCACTGGTACAGACGAGGCAGTGGGCTGGATGGGCTGTCAATGTGGTCATCTGTACTCTTGCACTGCAGGGGAATTACAGCACTGTGTGCTGTGGCCGAGTGGTTTGGCTTCCACTCTGGCCTTTAGCTGTTACACTCTAGGCACAGGGAAGGATTTGTTGCTACTTGAAATGCAGCATTCAATAAAACAAGCTTCTAAGTCTTTATGTGACAGCAAACTACTCATTACTTGTGAAGAGAAGAAGCTAAAAGAGAAGGAATGGCAGAATCTGAGTGACCCCAACACTCTATCCCAAGCAATGATGCTGTTCCAGCGGCCAGGGTATGAGGCAAATAAACAATCCAGCTCTTTTTTTGTAGAGGACTGGCTGTGGATGCTCTGCTCAGGCTGTTCAAGACACACATAACTGTGTATGCATTCAATTTATAGCTTCTATGTGTCTGAACACAGTCTATTGCTGTATTTCACTCACTCACTAAGTACCATTGACATTGTTTCATTTCCTAGTTAATTCAGCTGAGATGAGCCAACTCTGCCACAGATGTCAGTGGACTGAGACCAGCCCCCCACACTATGCAGACAGACTGTCTAAGACCATGCTTGTGTTATTGAATTCAGAATAACTTCCCAGGTTTGCACCAGCCCCTCCCTACTCAAACCTCTTAGTCCTTCATTGGAAGTGTGGTCCTGAAGTGTAAGCTTGTAACTTGTACTGCCATCAAGTGTGAAAGTAAATTTATAAGAACAAAGAAATAGCCCCCACAAAAGTCTTCCCACCATCTGTTTTGGAGGAAGATAAAGACTTCTCTGAGACAAGCTGCTGAAGACGTGTGTACCTGTAACTCTGGTGGTTTAACACCAGTAGCACCACCGCACTGCTCTCTCACTCCTTCTTCTCAGAAGGATAGGGAGAAAATACAATGAAAAAAGCTCATGGCTTGAGATAAGGACAGGGAGATTACTCGCCAATTACTGTTGCAAGCAAAATGGATTCAGTTTACAGAGATCCATATAATTTATTGCCTATTTATAACAGTCTGGAGCAGAGAGAGCTAAAAGAAAACTAAAACCATCTTGCTCTCATCCACCTTATCCTTCCTCCTCCCCCAGAGCAGCGCAGGCGAATGGTGACTGCAGTCAGCCCATAACACTTTGTCTCTGCCACTCCTCCACGGTCACTCTCTGCCCCTAGTCCATGTGGGTCCCTCCCTTGGGATGCTGTCCTTCCCAAACTGATCCCACATGGGCTTCCCACAGGCTGCAGCTCTCCAAGCGCTGATCCAACACAGCTCAGTACCACAGGGCCCATCCTTCAGGCACAGCTCCAGCACGGGTCCCCACAGGCAGCAGCTCCCCTAGACCTCCTGCCCCACCATGAACTCTTCTCCATGGCTGCAGCTCTGGCCTGGGGCTGCTCCTGCGGAACCTCCATGGCTGCGGCCTCCTCCAGGTCTCACCCACTGCTGCACCGTGGCCTCTTCCATGGCTGCACGTGGAGATCTGCTCCGAGTGGTGCCTGCTCCACCATGGGCCTCTCCTGGGCTGCAGGGAACTTCTGTTCTGTGCCTGCAGCAGCTTTTCTCTATCTTAAACCTGCTTTCCCAGAGGCACATCCAGTATTGCTCAGCTCTGGCCAGCGGTGGGTCCCTCCTGGAGCAGCTGGAGCTGGCTCTGATCTGATGTGAGGCCATCCCTGTGGCCTCCCAGCAGCCCTCTGCTACCAAAACCTTGCCGTGTAAGCCCAGTACAGCAGCGGAACTCTGCATCCATGCTGCCTTTCTGAGCCAGTGGCTGGCAAGGGATGGTGCTGGAGGACAGAGTTTTCTGATGGGGGGACTGAGTCAGACTATCCAAACAGCCCTCAGTGGTAACCAGGAGTTTTGAATGACAATCTTAACTGGGCAATTGAGAAAGAGCTGGCACATCCATGAGGGCTTTACAGTGGTGCGAGGAAAATAAAGAACAAGTACTGAATTCCTCAGAGCTGCCTATTTTTGTTCCAGACATAAACACAGGGACAGACACAAATGAGCTGCTTGTTGAATCACACTGGGAGCTAGGCTATGCATGGCTGCCTTTCATGGTTTTCTTTTAATTTTTTATGTCATTTAAATGTCTGTATTTTAGTTCATTGCAATTATTAAAACATGGTTTATAAAGAAAAGGTAGCTGTTTTTTTTTTCTTTTCATTTTTTATTGTTTTTGGTGTCCTAGAAATAGTATTTGCTGCCTTTCAAGACATTTTGTAGAAAAAATTAATGATCGAAATAGACCAGTAATGAAAATATTTCATAAAACAGAAGACAATTTTTGGAAAATGCAGCCTGAAGACAAGCTATTACTCAGGAACAAACAAGCCACCTGTTTTGAGAACTGCACTAATTTAGATCACAGTACAACATCCCCCTGCAAGCCTGTTCGTGGTTTCTGCTGCCGTACAACTCCTGAGCATGGATCCTGCTGGCTGCTGTGATAGAGGACAACCACTGACCTCTGTCTCTCTTCCAGTGCCCGAGCAGGCTATGGCAGCATCTTCCATCCCTGCAGCTGGGACCAAGAAAAAGGTGGCTTGTGTTCCTGCACAGGCTCACAGGGGAGAGAGGTAGCGATGCTGGAAGGCAGCATCTTTGCTACCAGCATGAGCCCTGGCTCGCTCTGCATCAAACGGGTTTCCTCTGGCCCCTGGTGGAGCGCTGCATATGCTTGGGCACGCTCCCAGCACCCCTGCTTGAAGAGGAGAGCGGTCCAAGGCCATCTGTGCTGTCTCTGTGCTGTTAAGGGATCAGCAGCTGGCCATGTCAGCTGTGTCTGCTCTAATAAGAGAAACGGTGCCAGGGCACATCACTGGACTTGATTATTTATATTGTTAAATTATTGAAATGCCCTCTGGCTTGCTTTTGGCCAAATAGTGCTCTCCCAAATGGTTCCCAGGCACAGCTCAGAAGTTAGCTTAGGCCAGGGACTGCTCCCAAGTGCGGTGTAGTGCAGCCACACTGTTTTACAGGGTAAGAGAGTTTAATAGCATGAATACTGACTGCTCCATGCCACTTGACCCTAGTGTCAGGGAGCAGTTTTGGGCATGCTTCATTCAGGCGTAGCTTTTGGGTCCAAACCTCCTTCATGCCATCAGAGTGGCGTGAGGTTAAAAATCCAGACCTGAAAAAGCAATCAGTCTCATACAAACAATTGCATTTTTGTCTTTTGCTCTGTTTGTTGCTGAAATATCTGGCCTATTCACTCTGAACACACTTTTTTCTCCAGCTATTCATATTATTATGTTTATTCTAAGTGCCACACAGAGGCATTAGATTTTAATCTTAGTGTTTCACAGGACCTCTTCTTGGATAAAAAAGGAAGTGCTAAAGCTGAAAAAAAGATTTTAAGCAATTTCATCCAGTTTGGAAGAAGATCCATAAATAATAGCTCTCTGAAAGCCCAGTCCAAACACATTATGTATCCATACACTTAACGTATATATATGGACACCACATAACATTGAATAACTTATTTTCCTTTAAAAACAAAAAACATCTAATCTCAAAATTACAATGAGCACCTTAATATTATTACAGACTGTCACAGCACTAACTTTTTCTTGGATTTCCTTCTGCTCTTTTCTCCACTGTTAATTTATTTTTCCAACAGATTAAAGATTTCTATGCAACACAGACTTTTTAATAAACAGTAAATTTAATTTATTCTCTGTGGAAACAACCCAAATATCCAAGCTTTGGTTTTTTAGTTACCATTTCGAGTGTAATATTAGCTGTGAAAACAGAAGACCTAACACCTGCTGTTTCTTGGACCAACTTAATATCTTCCTGTATTCTGATCCAGGGTCTACAAAGTAAGAGAAAGCTGATCTACATGTATGCTTACTCACAGCTGGAGTCACAAAAGCATGAATTTTAGAGCTGTAAACATTCTGATAGGAATTTTATCCTTATTTTAGGAAAAAACATTTAAAAAACATTTAACAACAGGAGAGAGTACATCTTCTCAAACCACATCAGAACATGCTGTAGATATTCCTATCTAACTTTTTTCTTCTGCCCTGACCCAAAAGAAATATTTCATATCAAAAACACCAATGGAACCAGCAAATGAGAAACCTAAGCTCAGTTCCACTTCGCTACATTCCCACAGAAGAAAAATGGATCTGAATAACAATCATGGGATGGAAGTGTTATTTACCTGCATTTTACTTCCATTCATTTGAGAAGGGAAAGGCTTTTAAACCTACACTCTTGCTCTCTGAGTTCACCAGCAGGTAACAGGAAGAGTTTCCAACTTCCTTTGTCAGGAAGAATGATGATGTCATATATCTTACTTTCCTTATGACACTAATGTTTGAAACCTCTAGAAACTGCTCATCCCTGGGGACTTGGACTTGTCTCATACTGCTTCTGCTCTTGGCAGTGGCGATGGTGGAGGGCCACATGAAGGGAAAGATGAGGACTTCCGACAGCACTGCTGAGCTTGGGAACCACGTTCCATGCAGCTTACAGGAGAAGAACAAAGACATGATTCTCCTGGGTAGTGCACCAGAGAGGGAAAAATATGTAATGAGACAAGACAGAGCTTAGGATATATTTCAACAAGCAGCTGGATATAGAATGGAATGGTTGGGAAAAGAAGACAACAGGAGCTCGCTCCAAATTTTAATTCAGACTGAGCAAAAAGGTTGTGCCTCTATTGACAGAGGGAAGGGAAACAGAGTCAAAAGGCAGAGCAGAGTGTTAGGAAGGAGTCATGCTCAAGAGAAACCAACGAAGTCAAATCGCAGAGTAAATTCCAAATGTTATCTCAGGATGGTCTGAGAGACTTCATTGATTTAGACCTCTTGAAAGCTGTCTACTACACTTAGTTTATTGCCTCAGCTGAAAACAGGGTGAGGAGTTTCATAATTTAATGAAGGTTTCACGTCTTCCCTAGAGCCTTCTTCTTTACCTTAGTTTAACTTTACTTGAGCTCAGTGAAAATTATAGTTCACAATAAGAATATATTTCAATCTTTAGACAATGGGAAAGGGAAACTTTTTTCTAACTAAAATGTATGATATTCCAGAATTTTGTCTTCCTTTGTAATCTAGAGCATGGTCATGTTTACCTTGATAGCAAATATAAATCTACAACATTCATTTATCTTATAAGAAAAACGTAATGAAAAAAATAAAGGATCCTGACGTTTATTGGAAATGATGAAAAGACAAAGAAAGTTAGACTGATAGATTAAAAGCAGAAAAGCAGATGATAAGATTTGCTGATGCCACATAGGAGGACGCGATGTCTGTTGCTCCCTGTCCAATCCATTACAATCCCATCAAATCCATCCAGCTAATTTACCCCAATGGACATGTCGTGGTCACGGGTGGGCAAATCTCAGTCTGTAGTGGTCAAGGTCTAGAAAATGTTATTTTAAGAAGCACTGATTTAATGGTGAGGTCTCTGACCTGCATTTTCCTGTATATATAAGGTCAGGATTGAGCTCTCAGTGGCCCTTTGGATATTGCTCTTGAGCTCATGGGTATGCGTACCTGTCCCAGATACCCCCTGACTCCTAGCTAAGGTGGCACATGTGCAGCTCAGACACATCCAGTGTGAGCATGGTTATTAGAGGCAACATGAGCAATGACAAGCAGTGAGTTTTGACCCAGCAGCCGTGGGGCCACGTAAGGGATTAAACACAATGTGTTTTATAGAACTGATGGGAAAGTGGCCATTTCTCACCTTCTGGTACATCAAGTTTCAATAAAGAGATTATGTAAATAAAATGAGAGGAACAAAGTGAATTGAAGTGCAACCAGAAGGATGCTCTGAAACCCCCATTAGCAGAGTTACTCTTCACTACATGATGGGGAAGGGCCAAAGCGTGCAATCCTCATTCAAGTAGTGGTTGCAGCCAGTTGGATCAAGATTTTCAGTTCTGTAGAGAAAGCTCAGTTCTTTTCTTTGATATTTACACTGGGGGCTCCCGGAAGGTAGAGAGGAGGGAAGGAGAAAGAGGGAATACTGCAGTTTTAGATAATTCTGTGTGCATGAAGCAGATATATGGATAACTTAGGCTTGGAGAGAGCAGTAGAGGTTTTGGGAGACTTGAAGAAAGAATCAGAATTTCAAAGAGCAGAGGTGAAGGTAGAAATCCGTGGTTTCTTTTCCCCTTCTCCTATTTCCCCATAGGATGTGGGACTTCCACCCACTGAGTGATGTCAGGCAGCAGCAGATCCCCCTTACCCCGTGGAGGTGACCTGCTCTCTCTCCAGTCCCCTTGCAGGCAGCCCACACTGCTTGTGCTCCCGCACACATCAGTCCTTTGGGGAGGGAAAGGTTGAGACCAACCAGAGATTCTAGAGGAGGGACCAGGAAAAGGAGGCTTTCACGTTTCAGGAAAGACCACTTTCTCTAGCTCTCTCTCTTTTTCTTTTGCCTATCAGCAAGAGTTTGGCTGTAGTTTAATGTTCAGGTGTAAAACAATTTATTTTGCTTTTAGAATAATTGGTTACGTGTTTCAGAAAATGCAGAATATGTGCAGCAGAAAACTTTGTGATGATTTCTTAAGGATCAATGGAAATAGCTTTCCAGGGTGCTTTGGAGACTTGGAGTCATTTTATTGTCCAAAGTAAAATCAAAGAACGTGTTCGCATTACCAGAGGCTAGAGAATTTACTGCTTTTCTATTGCTTTTCTTTTACTGTAAATTTTCCCTCCTTCTCTCCTTTATATCTGTAAGATGACAGAACCTGTGACTCTCGGAGACAACGACCTAACACAGTTAGCCCTGCATCAAAGCAAAAATAAAATGTCTGATGATATTTCCAGTTCCTGCAACATGGGCTTGGAAATCTTTACAGTTTGAATTGACAGATGGATCTAAAATAATATCACCATTCTGTGTACAAAATCTGCCTGCCCTAATGTACTTTTGACTCTTTTGAAATTCTTACTTCAGCTTCATTGCTATCTTTAGCTAAAATGCCCATTTCCAATTGCCTTTAACAGCTTTCAAGACTCCAGTTTCACAAAAGATCACAGTTTGGTCATTTCTCCTGGGGCCTCTTTGATTTCTGTTACGACAGAAGACCTCCTGGTAGTAAGATATGTAGTTAGTGGTAATATGAGGCAGCAATTTTTCCTTTAATATTTCTAAACTTCTGCAGAAAGCATTGTTGGTCTTCTTCTTGCCATTTGGTTCTGCTTCTCTGCTAAAAGAAATAACAATATTTCATTTGTTCTTTATAAGGATTCTGAAACTCTTTCATCTGAGAGCCAGGCTGTTATTTGTATCAGAAACTGAGTCATGGACCAACACCCCATTGTGCTTGGTGCTTTACAGAGAGGCATGAAAAGTGGTTCTTGACCAAAAAAGCATACAACCCAAGCACAAGAGGAAGAGCAACAGACAGACAAACAAATTTCTAGGGCAGCACAAGGAACCAATGGAGAATCAGTGGTCATCACTGGAAGTGAAGCTTGCACAACAACGTATAACAGATAACCTTTTTTTCTCAGGTTTTGTACTTAGAAAAATTAGGTTATTCACAACTACAGTTCCAAAACCAGAATGCACAGTTAGAGGAGTATTTGCAAGTATTTCAATTACCTCTGTTTTCTATTAAAACCCTGTTAGATTAGGAGATTGTATCTCTAAGCTTATGGAATCCTAGCACGCTGAGTTTTTCTTTGTACTGCAACATTTTAGTTATTTCTGTCCTTTTTCTATGGCACACAAGGTCCTAGCTTCCTAATCAACTATTTTAATGGGTAGTTAGGAGCTTAAACTTTTAATTGAATCTGGCTTTTGATTGCTTAGTAGTTTTATACGGTACAGTGAGGTGTACACTGTATGTAATGCGATTAAGACTGTTTCTATAACTGAGAAAGTTTTTTGATGTGATGACTTTTTCTTTTGATTAGTACTCTTAGTACAACCTGAAACACAACAGGAAACATGATTTAAGTAACCATTCATGTAAGATAATGCAAGATATAGCCTGCACTCACAAGTTCTGTTCACTTGCATTTTTACAGGATGAGCTACGTGTAAATGATCTTTGTTTAAAAGCTAATATGTTTGTTGTGTATTACACTTTGGCAATATGAGTGTGAACTAAAAAGTAACAGTCGTGTATTCAGGGAGAGAGAAGCAGAGACCAGCTATTTCTCAGAGAAAGAAAACAGCTAGGCTAATTTCTCTAAGTCACAATGGCAAAAAAGGCATCGTAGTCAATCACATTAGTTGACTGATGGTTCCTTGCTGTATGTATTCCCTTAAGAATTACGTCACCTGCCCTGGCCTGACACTTGGCTTGTGATGCATGTTTCAGGCCCTTGCAGATCAAAAGTAGCTGATGTGCCTGTTATGGACAGTAAATGCACAACAGCTGCAATACATGAATGGCAAAAGGAAATCTTATACTCTCTAATAACCAGCAAATGTGACTCCTGTGACAAAGTATCCAAGAACGAAAAATGAAAAGCTTTTAGCAGCAGCAGATTACAATAGTTTAGTGTGATGGTCTAGGAATAAAGTCCGGAGTAAATGTAAAAAGATTTGCTATGCAGTTTCTGTTAGCCAGAGGGAAAGGAATGATTTTGTGCTTATATGGGATTAGTGGCAAATTTAGAGTGATATCTTTAATTAAAAAGCACAACTGCTTAGGCATGACCGAAGAAAATAGATAAAATAGACATTTCTGTACATTGTGATTTTTGTTAGCACATCTGTAGGACTGACATCTCCCAACAGTAAAGATCTGGAATAAACTACCCAAGTCTACAAAAATGGCTTGCAAATAATGATATTTCAGCTGAATTATTTTTTTTCTTATCTGAAAACATTCAGAAACAGACTTGACAGTTTTTGAGTTTCTCAATAACCCGAAGAGCTTGATTTTGTTCTGAGTACAAGCTGGATGGTAACAGAACAAACAAACAATGTGAGTTTGTCTCAGTGGTGTGTTTTCTGACATGTCACATAACATAGTGACCTATTAATGCTGCAGCATACATCTAAACTATACAAAATAGAATACTTGAGCTCAAAACACAAGATTTGGTTAATTGTCACTATGCTCTTCGGAAACAGAGGTTGTAAAGCAATGGGCAAACTGTTCATGAACTTGCAAATACTCATCCAATTAGCCTGAGAGTATTCTAGTTGCTGAGCTTGTCTTCTGTGGTGACTTCATCTATTCCGTCTGCCTGACTGCAGCCTGCAGCAGTTCTAGGTCTAGATGTGGAAAAGTATAGGATAATTTATATGATTTACTGGCCTGGCTTACATTAAAAGCATCAGTTTTGTAATGTAAGTAGAAAGCATACATGCTGCAGCAGCAATTTACTGAACTAATGAATCCTCACAATGGTTTCATTCCCATCAAATCACACTGGAAATTACTTACTGTATGTACTGCATTTCCCTTTGGAACATCCTTCCCCAGAGACTAATACGGTAAAGAGGACTTTGCAGAACATGCAAGTGGAGCATCTACGATAGCCATTCCTGATGTAAGTGACTAAGAAGAAAATGAGATTATCTCACATGAAGTGGACCCAGATGACAGAGCAGACTGATTTTTTCTTTTTAAATTATATTGGACACCTGCAATGTTTTTGTTTAATATTACCTTTTGCAATGTAGTAGTTATGGATCTATCTGTATGCAGGGATTTCCAGAAACAAGAGAAACTGAACAGGCAGATTGCATGCTTTCAGTTTCAACTTGCATGCTTCTCTTTTCTGGTTATGAGCAGAGACTATAAAGAAGATATATCTCACCAATATTTTTGAGGATATATCACAACTAAAACAAAAAAACAATGAAAAACTGAACCTCCTCGGTGCCTTTGGTTTGTGTGGTGCTTTTGAAGAGTAAACAGGGAAGATTTTATGTCTGAACAGTCAGCTGTGTGTTACTCGATGCCACAGATCTGAAGCCTTCACTGAAGGAGGCTTCAGAAAGGAACAGGGAGACACCAATAATTTATGAATCAGGACTAAAGAACACTACCCAGAGTGCTTAGAAAAATATGCTTATTCAGTACCTCACCAGGGGAGCTGTTATTTTAGGCCAAGACCTTAGAGAATTCCAGTTTACTTGAACTTCTGAAACTGTGTCTCTGCATCAGAGCAAGACAGTCTTTGGGGTGCTTTGTTGTAGGGAAAGGCTTGAGGAAAGCTCTAAGAGAGACAAAAGTCCAGTGATTTGTCTCCCCATTCCAGATGTGCCAGCTCCATGTAAATTAATCTGGACACATTCTGACCTGTGGTGTCCCCAGCAATGACTTAAACTGCTGGTGTCTGCTTATTCCAGAGGCTGCTGTCTCTGAAGAAAATTGATGGGAAATTCTATCCCGGGCTAGCAAAATCCTTTTAAGGAAATTCCTGTGCTGACTATATTCTGCACAAAGATTTCACTTTGCCTACCACTCCCCACACTGATGGCAAGAAGTATGGGTTTTCCTGGCAGGTTCTCTTCTTTTGTTAATATTCTATCCATATGGTGAAAGTGTTCTCCAGAGGGTACAGAGTGCGAAATTTGCCCTACTGAACTGAACTGGATAAGGTATGTGAAAGTACTTGACACACAGATGTTCTCTGCATCCTTTAGTAGCTGATGTCTGCAGCAGTGATTTAGCTAGGAATGAGCTAAATTAAAAACAAGAGTGTAACTTTGCTCATTAGTTTATAGCAATTGAAATTCACTTTGCTAATAAATTAAATCTGATTACAAGGAAGATGAGAGCAGAGAATGACAAGTAATTGTGAAAGGCTTGCGAGGAAATGTGAGGGTTTTCCCACTGGAAGTGGAATTAAACAGCCTAGTAGTCCAAGAAAGCTATTTTGGGAAAAATCTGTGGCTTTAAGGCTACAGTCTCCTCTGTCTATGCCAACTCTTCTATATAAACTAGACAATCCTCTTTGATTGCTTCTCTTTACTTTTTAAAATTCAGAATGTATCTTCCTCTTCCCTCAGCAAATCAGTCCAGGCCAAGATGAGATGGTGCAAGAGGCAACATCCCCTAACACCGTCCTCTCAGAAATACAATAGGTGGAGGATATCTCCCCTCAGTCCCTGCTTTTCCCACCAGCTCCCTCAGCCAGTTCCTAAGGCAGTCCATGACCATCCGAGTGGACACAACTGAGGCTGCGTGCCGCAGAGAGTGCAGGATTTCATTACAGTGCTGTTTGTCCCAGTGGCCTGTAAAATTCAAGGTCTCAGTTCCCTCAGTCCTCTTTGTAAGGATATCTGGCACTTCTCAGCAGCACTGTCCTCCTCTGTACAATTCTTTTTGCCTGTTGATTTGCCTGTTATAATCTCAAAGATGTCTCATCAGTAAATGCTGAACGCCTTTTGCTCATTAGCTTTTTTTGCCCTACTTTGTTCTCTTCTATTCCTCTGGCACCTTCATTTTCTTTCTCTTCCTCCTCCTCCTGTGAGCCTCCTCTTTCCAAATGCTGCCTGACTTATCAGCGCTGTGTCTGCAGCCAACAATACTGTTTGGATATCTTTGTTCTTTGCAGACACCTCCGCTCTGATCTCCAGACTAGTCTCCCTGCCGCTTTTTTCCCCATTGCGCTCGGAAAGTTGCTGCAGAGCTCCGGCTGGGAGCCAGGTTTAAGTTTAACACCACTTTTATTAGTTATTCTTTCAGCTTGTCTGCAACTCCAATGCTGTACTTGCTATTGTTATTTCGCAGTGGAGTGAGCCTGAGAGATAGGAGCAGGGTGTTTTCACACAACAATCCTATTATCTAGTGAAGCTTTATGTGCCCAAGCATGTGTTTGCTGAAGAGTTGTTCTCTCTCCTGTCTGTCCTGGCTACTCAGGAATGCCTAAGGTCTCCTTTGTGCTTACTGTCTGCTTCATGCTCACCTCAGAAATAGGACTTCCTGAGGAGAGCTGAGATGTCCATGTGCCTTGTCTTAGACTGAATGCAGTACAGATGTAGAGGATGTGTATGGAAACAACGTACAGCTTCATCCAGATCCTTAACAAAGACTGAACGCCCATTGCATTTAAATAAACCAAGTTAGAAAGATAGACCTAATGAAGACAGATTTCACTTAAACCCATTCACATATCTGGCCAGCTCCTTACTAGACACCACATATAGGAATTCTGGAATTCCCCAAACTACATTTGGATATAGATGTGTCATGTAAAGGAGCATGTGACCTCTCAAATACATTAATACGTGTGTGCATACAAATATGAAAAAAATCAAATGTGTGTGTATCCATATTGATGTAAGTGGTGCATCTGTGGAGAATGAGTGAAGCAGAGTTAAATGGATGCCAGCACGAAGATAGTTTAAAGCAGAAGAAGTTGGTGGCAATCAATGATAGATGCTAATTCTTTTGTTCGTGATCTCTTCGTCTTTGTAAATGTCTTCAGAGTCTCTCGGTGACTCTGCTGCCTATTGTTCCTAGACATCCAGAAAAGGGGCTCACATATTTTTTTTTGTGCTGAAATGACAGTGGAGGAAGACGTTGGAAAGGCTGCTAGCTGTCTTGGTAGATAGTGAAAAAGTAGGTCTTTAGTTGAATGTTAAATAAGATAAGAGTTGAGACATAATAAGAGCTTCTCTTTTCAGAACTCTCAATCATTGTCTTAAAGAGAAGATTTCTGAGTATACAGAAGCTTCTTTGGTATAGGTGGTCCCAGCATGGACATGGCTTGTTGATTTTGAGTGATACCAACACAAAGAATAAAATTTGGACATTTCCATTGATATTGATATTATACTTAGCAATTCTGGTATTAACAATAAGAATAACTTTATTGTAGTACTAAAACACATGACAAGCTCTTCGTGTTTATGCTACATCATCTAATGTGGGGATTGTCCTTGAAAAGGGCAATGTAAGAACTTAAATACTAACAAAAGACTTCTTTTTGACTAATACGACCAAAAAGATGGTTACTAACAGGTAGTGTAAAACATTTTTAAACTGAAACTTGTTCATAAAAATTTATACAACAATAAGTAGTCTCTACCCTAAACCCCAAGTCTACTGGTTTATTATTACCATACAAAAAGTAAATGCTTTATAATTGTAATTATATTTAAAATGATCTGCCTGTAAAAATGCAGTTAGGATATGCTGAAGAACGTAACATGATTTGTAATGTTAAAAAGCTTTTTTGCCCTTTAGAAATATATAATTTGTAAGAAGTCTGTGATATTACTAGTTGTACTTTTCTTACAGATAATTTTTTTGTATACATTGATGTAACCTGGCCACATTTCCCCATTTTTTTGTCATTAACCAAAGGAAGACAGTAGCATTATTTTGTCAATTTCTAATGGCTTGGGAGGTTTAAAAATGGTAGCAAAGACAAAAAAGGTTGCTATAGAAATGTATTCCTAACAAGAACTAGGTTTATTTAAAATAACAGTTGGTATTGGTTTGACTTATCCACGCAGGTTTCGAGCAAAGTAAAGAATCAACTGGATGCTTTAGAATAAGAATGCCCATTTTCATTCTTGATATAGATACAGCCTGATTAACCATCTTCTATCTATGCAGAAGCACAATGTCGATTTATTACTGCAGTAAGTGTGAATGCTATGTCAAGATAACAAGTATGCAAATTTTTAGAAAAAGTAGAGTGCATTCTTCAGATGTCTATACATTTTAGAGGTCTATGAGAAACAAGATGATTTATTCCTCACATTATCATGGTCTCCATTATAGAGTAGCAAAACTCTTTAAAATGTAGAATACAAGCCAATTATAACGGGAAGAAGAAATGTTTTGTAAAATCTATTTTTAAAAATAAAGATGCAGCAATAAGAAAAGCGGACAATTTTAGTATCTAAAAATTGCCTGTTTTTCACTAGTATAGTGTATGTACCTAGTTTATACTTAAACTGACATTATTTTATGCTAGTTATTTGTGTCTTTGGCTTACAATAAGGGTAGATTTCTTTCAGTAGAGGATGAAAAACTGTACTTCAAATAGCCAGTGTTCCTTAAACAGTAATAGATACAGTAAAATCTACATTTCTGATCTTTTCTCTACGTGCATTCTCTCAGTCAGGAGTCCAGGGCATTTTCATTTGTTGAAGTAGAGCGGATACTGTTTGACTAGTACCTAAAGATATATTGAGATGAAACAGCTGGGAGGGAAAGAAACTTTAAAGATTTAAATTCACATTAATATCAAGAAGAGGGAATAAATATGACATTGTCAATTGCTTTGGAACACATGGAGAATCCCCAGAGATAACTGAAATAAATTTCTGTAGAGAGTGTCATTTGTCACAATTTCTGACCTTTTTTTCCTCTAGCATTAATAAACTCATGAAGAAGAAAAGGGCCCCCGAGAAGGAAATTTCTCCATCTTTGAAGCCTGTAAAACTGAAGAGTCCTGATAAGCACATTTTCAAGGTTTTTCCTTCTTGAAAATCTGCTCTGTAAGCTGACAAAACCTTGATAGCTAGGAAGATTAGGAATATGTTTAAATCAAGGGTCAGAGGTATTTTCTCTTGTAAACCCCTGTATTTGTTCTGTACTGGCTTTTTTTCTCTCTCTTTACCTATGCAGATGTGGTCATCTCGCCTATAAAACTAATCAGCATCTCACAGCTTACTGCCTGCAGAGCACCAGAGGGCCATGATACAGCATTAGAGATGTTTACACCGAAAAGACAAAATATCAGGAGAGAGTCTTAAAAAATCTCTGGAGGCCGCTGCACTGCAAACATCTATCTGAAGGACAAGATGAGTGGCGAAAGCAATGATTTCCTGATGTATGTGTCTCTAGATCTGTTTTGGCCTGCCATCCTGTGCCTGGGGGAGTAGCTGGTGCTCACGTGAGATTTATTGCTCCTATCCCTCAGTGGCAGCAAATGGAAGTTAGGCATGAAAACGTACTGACTGCTGAGAATGAGGATAGTTGTAACCAATGCTCTCATAACTGCTTTGAAAAGACACTTAGACTTCATAACGTTTTGAAGAGAACATCTGGAAGCTGCTGGTCCCAGTGAGAGATGGCTTCACTGGGGATATTATGATGCTGCGAAGGTTTACAAGAAAAAATCAGCAGTTGTTGCCGGGGAGAAAAATGCATGTTAATAAGGCAAGCATAACTGTAAAAGCTATAGCTGTTCAGAGAAGGAGACTGGGCAGCATGAGCAGTGGCAGTCAGGATCATAGGTTAAACGGGGCAAAGGGGCAAAGCACTCTGAGAAGAGTTTCGAGGGACTTAACAGGGAAAGGACACAACAGAGAAATATATGGGGTTGCTTGTGAAAATTAGAAAGGCTAAGAAATGCTTGTAGATGAAGGAAAATGCCAATGGAGCCACTGAAATTAGATTATTTGAGCACACAAACCTTAGGTCCCTTTCTGAGGGAGGCCCCTGCTGTCTGCTTTCAATTGCAGTAGTGAGTCTTAGCAGTACCAACCTCGTGTATGCTCAGAACAAATAAATTAATAACTATGGTGAAGGACCAGAGTTTCATTCTGTGAGTTTCACTCATTCGGAAGTATGAGAGGAAATGGCAGGCACAAAATAATAAATCCTGTATTCAATAATATGCTGTTCTGTATAAAGAGGAGGCATCTGAACTGCACAGATGACATGCGCCTGCAATAACATTTTGTAGCCTGTCCTGTGTCTCTCTTGTCTGCTGGCAGCCACAAACACAGAAAGCAAGAGAGGTGTGCAAGAAACTGGAGTGGGTTGGTTAAGAAAAGTCATTCCTTGCTGAGGAAACGGTGATGGAAAAATATTTATGGGTCAAAGTTTGGGTATCTTTGTTCAACGCTTAAAGATCCTGGAAATGTTTGAAAACGTTTCAAGACCTGTTTTGTTCCATGGTGATGACATCATTATTACAGAGTACTGAATAAAAAGATCATCTGGAGAAAGAAATTATTTTGAGGCATAGTTGATTCTGTATGCCACAGTCGTCCCTTTAAATGCTGTCTTTGTTAGAGTATGACATGTGGAGACAATGAAATTGCAGGTGGAATTCCGTTTCCCAAAAGTGGCTACGAACCTGGTGGTCTTTCTCCTGCATGGGCTCTCACTTTGATTTCATCAAAGAGCTGTGGTCTCTCCTTCTGCCCAACCAAGGCAGCTGGTGTAAGCTTTAATGTCTGAAGCAGCTCTTATGCTAAGCTTCTCTTCCATTTCAAATAGTTACACAACATCTCTCAGGTGAATTTGTTCATGCTGTCTCAGGCAGCATCTCCAGCTCATCTACAATGGCTGTTTATGCGAAGACTCTCTGTGGGGAAGATCTCCCGATGCTGAGGAACATCTGAGCTCCCATTGCAGATTTTACTTCAGTTATTACATGGATTTGATCCCTCTCCTGTGCAATGGCTGTCGTGATCAGGGATGCCTTTGTGAACACTTTTCATGCTGAGCTGTTTTATCTGATTCTTCCTTGGGGAGTGTCTTTGCTGCTCCTCTGAGCTATATTCACTCTGACAGTCTTGCCAATACCATTCTTTGGGGAATGTTAATTTTCAATTGCCTTGATAATGTGTTTGCATTTTAATTCCTTGAGCATTTCCTCTTGTAGATTCTTGTCCCTTTTACTCAGTGTGCACCCAGCGAAGAACTAAGATTTACATCATGCGCCAGACAAAAAAAATCTCAGAAGGAAGAACTGTGAAAACTTGCACACTCTAAAAATCCCCCGCCAAACCCTGCCTGCCCACCTGTCAAACCCATGTAGCCACTGCTGATGCTCCAAATACTCCAAAAAAGTAAGCGGAACAGTCTCCAAGTGAGATAGGAAGAAACAGAGTCTACTTCCAGATGAAGTCTCAGGGAGAAAAAGGGATAATGTTGTTGCTTGAAAGTATTTGTGATAGTTAAAAAAACAGTAGGAGGCTGAAGAAATCTGACTGAGTTTCTACTGCAAAAGGAGAATGCAGCCAGAATCAGCCCAGAAGTCCTTTCTCACCCGGTCAGGCTATCAGTTTCCTGATGGACAAATTCTGTAGTTAGACACTCTGAGTCAGTTGTCACAACTAATTTATGCCCATAGCTTCATTTTTAATCTAGGATCTCAGCAGCCAAACAGTGCAACTTGAATCTGGCTTACGCTGAGTGGCTGTTAAGGAATAAATAATGATTTTGATAATACGGCAAGAATCGCTGGAGTGGAAGCAGAGCAGATGCAAGAGAGGCTCCTTTGGGTCTGCAGAAGGAGAAAAAGGGGTGTGGTGAACAGGAACAGGGTTGTTATCTGGTAATGCTTATACAGCCTGATGAGTTGCAAAATTTTGGGCTGTGACTTTTTGAGACTGTATTAACTTCCTGTATCTAAAGCATATACTTGAGCTACTTACTTGAGCTTTGATTATCAATGGAGGAAACATCTATGAAAACTAAATCAAATTAAAAGCACATACTGTAAATGTCCGAGACCTGGATGAATCCTACTTTCTGTAACTGTCACCTATGGAGAGTCCAACTTCAGCTAAAAAATAAAAATCCCATCCTAACTATGAAATAGCTCTTGTGTCTTTATCTCTGTAAAGACATGAGAGAATGAATCTGTTTCCTGGACTTTCGGTGTCACTTTTGTTCATGAATAGTCATCTGCCAAACTTTGAGTGATTACTCAAGTGTTTAAGAGAACAGTTTATGGAAAACAAGGTGCTCTGATGAAGAATACCCTCAGGTTAAAGAGTTGACATCTTCAAACCAAGCAAGCTCAGGCTCACCAAGTTGTGCCAGCCCTATTTGAACCTAGAGAGCTGTGAAACTTGGAGTCAGGAAATCTGTGGCCCAGTGGTAACCAAGCCTAAATCCGAGGGGAAGTGCAGTGTCAGAACCAGAAGTCCCATGCACAGTGATGAGGTTGATACTTGCACGGGCACAGGATTCAAGGCTCACTTCAGCCCCACTTTCACTGGTTTTCCAGACTTAAATATCAGGCTGAAATCTTTCTTAGTTTAACACTTCACCCTTTGCTATTAATCACCCTCATTTTACTTCCCTTCCCTCCTCTTTCCTCAGCTCACCATTTCCTTTCCCTGGTACTGGGAGGTCATGAAGCGGATGAAGAAATGGAAGTAATCTCAGTTTCTCTGGCCTGTACACTCCCTTCATGGCTTCAATCAGATTTCTTGAGCTGACATAAAACACCTACTAAAAGCCAGGCTTCTCTTGAAGTTCAGGCTGACCCCCGACTACTCCTTCCTGTTCATACCAAACCCTGCAGGAAAATTGGACATCCACCTGTGAGATGTCTGCTCCCCAATTCAGGACATTTGTGCAGGGTAGCCCTGGGATCCCGGCTGCATACGTCTCACCCTTCTGCAGTTCGCACTGCTGGACTCAGGCCTGGCAGATGTCACAGGAGTGATTCCCAAGGCATCTCTCTTTGTGATTGTCTGAGCTAGACTACCTTTGGGACAACTGCCAAAATTCAGCAGATGAGGAGAAAATACCAACCACCTTAAATGTCATGGGACAAACCCATAGAATGATTTTTCATTTCATCTTTTTTCCGTCTCTCACATTTCTCTAACAGAATATGGTGGAAACTTTAGGCAATCTGTACTTTTCAAAACCATGCAACTTTATTTTAGCCTGTAGACACACAGGCTTGAAACCTTGTAGACACACAGGCTTGAAACCTTGCTTTTGTGGTCTGAATTTTGCATTCAGTAGAATTATCTCATTGACTTTTTTTTTGAAAAGATAATTTGCAAAAGTCTAAGCTATGTCTAAAAGCTATATAGAAGTTAGAATCATTATATAACAACTTTTCCCAGCATGGGGGACTACTTTCAGAAAAATTATCTTGTGCTTTATTGTGTTTGAATAAGCTCAAGTAAACTGAATTTTCTTCATTTTGGGAGACTTTGCCTACTAGATGTCAGCTTTAGGCAATCTTTTCTTGATATTTTTCTTGGATTTCTTGCCACTTTCTGTATAACCCCTCTTTAAACTGTTCTGTCTTTTTGTAGTCCTCTTGGTCTTTCACACACTTTAATATAAAAATATTGTTTGATCTGATCTCAGCAAATGCCCATCTTAAAAAGTAAAATAAAATCCAATGCTCCTCAACATATCCTCAAAATCATATCTCCATATATAACACACTTGCTGGTTCCTTATTTTCAGTATTGTTCCTTCCCTCCTTTTCATCCCATTTCTCTGAATACCCTCTGGTTTCCTGAACTTTTCTGGGTAATAAAATGAGTACTACTGAAAGCTGTGGGATGCTGGCAAACAAAAACCTGTCCATGCCAAGCTGAGGCACAGTTCAAAATTATCCTGCCCGTTTTGTTGCTGCTTCTTCTCACTTCAGATTCTAGTCCTCTAAATGACATAGGTTTGTTGACAAATTCTGTTCTTTACGTTTTCCCAGGGCAGCTCCATTCTGGATGTGATTTCCCCCCAGCTGAACCCATTGTGGTACCTGCAGCATTGATGCTGGAAGAAATCCCTCTCTGTCCTCCTAGCTCAGGGGCTTTCCATTCTTCTTTTTCCTTCCTTGCATTGTTTTGCAACTCTTCTCTACTGCTGTCTTGGAAACCTGCTACCTCTTGTTTCACTCATGGCAAGAAAGGGAAACAGAAGTGATTAGATCAGTTGGCTGAAGATGATTCCTCTTGACTACAGAGGAAAAACGGTGTTTTCTTTGTTAGAAAGGGAATTGCTTGCTTAAAATTTGCCCCTTAATAGGCTGGGGGGGGGGGATTCATCTGGCCAAACAAAGACATCTCCATCAGCACTTATCTAATCTCCTATGGCAAAGGGAGAAAAGCAGACACTTATCCTAGCAGTAAAGGAAATACCTGGAAGAGATGATGAAGGGCCCCACGTACAGCCAGCACTGACGCACAGGGAGAGGTGAGATACCTCACCTCAGCTGCCCTTAGCTGTGTTACAGAGGGGTTGCATCTTATAGGAAGATGCTTTTAAAAGTAACTTCAGCAGCATCTCACCAGATCTAAATTCATTCTTGGTGTTGCTCACTGTCTAGAAGAGGTTTTTGCTTTTCCTGCCTGAGCATAAAGTTCATTTGAGCTATGAACTTTGTGCATACCAAATCCAAGTGCTGTCTACTTCAGACTCAACATCCACGGTTCCTGTGGTCAAAGTTTGCTCAAAATGTAACACTTTAGAAATTCTTATGGAAATTGCCAAAATAGTATGGGTCTCTTGCCTCCAGGACAAAACCTAAAAGCCCATGTTATTTTGGAGTCTTTCAGACAGGTGCTTCTGTGCAATGATGTTTGCTGAAAAGGGCATCAGAGGCACTGGAGGAAGGAAGGATCTGAATCAAAATCTCGCCTGGTGGAGTATAAAGAGTTCCACTGGTTTCTCATGATTTTAGCAGGGCTTAACCAAACGCTGCTGGCAGGAGTGTGCTCCCTGAGCAGAACCAGGTTCAACCCTCCCTTCTTTAGCTGAAGAAACAGTAGGAATGAACTGTTACTGATGGGAGGGAAAAGAAAAGACATGCAAACACTGGATGTACTTTTGCCTCAGAAGTTGAATGCACTTTGCATTTGCCTTTTCTATTGCTCAGAGTCCTCTGTAATTAATCTGCTGTCAGAAAAATCCAATTTCTTGTTGCTAGGCATAAAGAACATCTACAAGGAGCTACTAAGGTAGCACCTGTGTTCCTGGCAAAGACTGGAGCCAGCAAGAAATATATTTTGCAGCTCATCCACTGACTTTTTGGATACCCATGGGGAAATGAAGCAGAAGAGAGGTTAAGAAGGGATAAAAAATGTTTGCAAAGAACTTGAGAGCTGTGTAAATGCTAATTGTTTGCAGGCTGCTGCATGACCAGCACCTGAGGTGGCTCTTCCTGCTCTCACCCTGGCACTGCACTGCGAGTGGGTTTCTTGTCACTGTGCAGGGGCCAGCTGAATGGCATCTTGTCTCTGGATATTTTTTCTGCCCTGAGATTTGTGATCAAAAGTGGAAGACTTCTATGCCTTTTGGACCACAGAGAACACGTCCTGCCGGCAGCCTGTGATATGCATTACCTTACGGGCCCAGTACAGAATTGTTCTTTACTAGAGGAGCCGGGGCAGTCAGTTTAACCAAAAGCTCACCAGGGGCAACAGGCTGCTAAGCGTCTGCAAGTGTCTGTGCTGCTCCCAGCTCTGTCTGGAAAAGGCTGTAAACACAGCAGGATACCTCTGTTTTCTGGAAGGGCCGCTGCACTTTAAGGGAGCGAGGCTGGGAAGGGACATTTCAGATCCCAGGTGCTGTAGTAGAGAGCCACGTATGGACTGCCAGACGCTGAGGCTGCTTTTTCTTTACTCTCTCTTTGTGTGTTCCTTGAGGATGATCCCATCCAGCCTGGATGAGATGGTCACACCCTTGACATATGTTATTTTTCTCTCTCAAGCACTGATCAGAAACTCATAGGTAACAGCATATCTCTGAGTTGCCATTTCACTTCTGAGCACTAAGGGCCTATCCTCTTTTTTTTTTTTTTTTTTTCAGGCAGGAATTTGGAGGAGTATATTGTATATTTACCCAGACTGTCAAATATCTGGTTGTTGCAGACACATCCTTACTGCGTACACAGGATGGCTGTACTTGTGCAAGGGCAGCAAAGCCAACGCCAGGAAACACCAGACAGAGCCATCAGGCATAAGGTGTGAGGCTGTCGAAGCTTAAATCCCCACCTCCTGAGTCTCAGGTTTGCTGTGTATCCACAGGCCGCCCATATGGTAGTGAGGACACTTCCCCAGAGCTATGTATTTGTGGCATGTGTTTTGCAAAAGGGTACTTTCACGATTTTCTTGTGAAGAGTTGAGGTATTGGCATGCAGCTGTGATGGTGTAGGAATGCAGGCAGGGCAAAGATCATAAGCAGAGATTCCATAATGAGCTGTCAGCACTGAACAGGCTTCCTCGGGCATGAATCCTTCCTGAGGTCTGCAGTAGAAACAATTGTTTTCAATGATAGATATAGGACAACAACAACTCCTGTTAATTAGGAATTTACCAATTACATTATCTCTGACAAAGAGATTGTTGACACCTGGAAGTTGTAGGGGGATCTTGGTTACATGCATGTGGTGGTTCCTGCCTTAAGGAGCTGTGAGCAGACCACAGCTGCAGGTGTCAGCCTTGGTTACGTTGCTTGAAGTATTGTCCTCAGAAAAGGATGCCCTGAAGCACATCTTCTCACTCGTAATTCAAGCATCCTTGTTTCTAGAAACCACTGGCTGGCACTTAATGTTGTGTTATCCACAACACAGGGACACTTGCATTAGGATACAAATTCCGGTATAAATACTGCTGTTTGTTCAAAAATAATAATAATAAAAAGCTTTTGGAATGCAAAAATAACTTGCTAGATGTGCGACTGTTTGTTTTTGCTTGTGCCCATGGCAGGTTTAGAGAGGAGTGATGTCATTTAAGCGTCTGAGCTCTTCTGACTTTTCTTCTTAATAAAAACCCTTCTTTTATGTTTATGTCTTTTATCTTTTATGTTTATATTTGGTGCTTTTTTATCAGATATTGTTTACCAGTTCTAAATAAAATCTTCCTTTAAAGATGATCTGTTTACAAAATCTTGACATTTTTTGTATTCTTATCGGGAGGAGATGGCTGCTGTGTATTTGCTGTACTTTATCAGCAGAACCACAGATCAGCAAAGCCATTATTTACGCTGAACGAATACGCTGACTGTGCTGGTGTGCAGTTCAGTTTGAAAGCAGACTTGAAAGAATTCAGCCAATGCTTTTATTATCGAGACCTCAGCTGAGCAGAAGTCCTTGTGAAAATTTTTGTATGCAGAATTCTAGACTCAAGTTCAGTGACAGCCAGTGACACGATCCTCTAGAGTCTCCAGCTTTACAGATTAAATAAATTACCTATCATCTCATGGAGACTGAGCGTGTAGTTAATTTTCATTGTTAATTACTGTTAGTAAGTCAGGTGGGACATATAGGAGGGGAGCCAGAATTCATGTATCTTATTATCCAATTTTATTCTCTGCTTTTGTCATTTAGAGATACCATATCACATGATACACCTGGTTTTGTGAAGAGGTAAGGATACAATAAATTAATTATTACTTCTCTTTTCATGGCTCACCTTTAACCTTCAGGGATGCCACCAGTGCCTGATTTTCCTGCCAGGGTTTAGTTCTCTGCAACCTTCTTTAGGGGTGCTGTAGTTATAGGCGTCCTTTTTCATGCTGATCACTGGGAAACAGTCCTCTTAGGAAACTCCTCATATTTGAAGCATTCATTTAGTGTGTTAAAATAAAGAATTACCCAAACAAATAAATGGATTATCTAGATTGTGTTTCATTGCAAGCTTGTGTCTCTCTGCCTTATAAATAAATCTTCTTTGACAGGAGAGAAGTCAGGAGGCTATTTTTAACCCATGTGAGAGATTGACTACCCGTGGTAGCTCAGTGGTTACATTTATTTATTTCTCTTTTCAGCAGCTGGGCTGCGTCTATGTGATGAGAAATAGGAGTGCTTCTCCTGTTCAGGTATGAACACATATGTGAGCGATATCCTGGCATCACCTCAAAGATAATCTTTCTTTCTTTTCCTCATAAGATTATTCCATTTAAGAAAGACCTTTTCTGTGTTGCAATAAACCTCACAATGTCTTTTAAGAGAAGGCATTATTATTCCCCAGTAAAAATTAGATATTAAATTGAATAACAGTGCTTTATAATTATGTGCTAGCATAGCCTGATATGTTTTATTCTATTGTGGCCGTTGCTTTTATTTTTAAAAATGAAGTACAGTTCAAGTCCAGTTGATTATTTCATAGTTTTCAGTCTAACTCTCCATGCAGCATGCATTTATTGCAGGTAGTATTCTACATAAGCCATGGAAGTTAAGATCCTCAGGACCTTCTAAAATTAACAGAGTTATATTGTTTACTCTTCCCACAGACCTATGCTGGTTTTCTTCCTTCCCTTTCCCTTTCCCTTTCCCTTTCCCCTTCCCTTTCCCCTTCCC
>WBMW01002665.1:2990919-3046977 GCA_013396635.1 Penelope pileata
CCTTCCCTTCCCTTCCCTTCCCTTCCCTTCCCTTCCCTATTTATTTGACACAAGAGAGAGACTCAGAATGTCTAGGGATAAAAGGCCTAAAACCAAGGCAGTTGCTTTTACCTATGAGCTTCTGTAGGCTTGCAAATGCCATACACTAGCATGAAATCAAGTACAAAGCTTGTAGAAAGGGGTCTTAATAACAAAAAATTAGTAAGTCTGAGAAGAAATTATAGGAACAAATATTAATAGGAACTGTATATAAATGAATAAGCAGCCACTCTTCAGTCAAGAAACAGCTCTTGAAGGAATGTAAACAAAAGCAAAATTGATATTTTAGTCATGCGTTTGGCTCACCTGTTTTGTATGAATAAATATTTCAGTTGGATGGAAATGCCATAATTCATATTTACAGTCTTGCAAACTTTTCCTTTACAGAAAATAGTTGAAGAACTAGCCTTTCCTTTCCTCCCTTCTTCGGTTCTCTCCCTAAAGCTAGTAAAATTTATAATTTTAGTTTTTGGAAAATCTTAACACTTTCAAACTTGTATTAATTCAGAATCAAAAAAAATCACAAGCTTCCTTCAGAATGTGAAAAACGATTCAGAACCATTTCATTGTTTCATTCTGATAACATCCAGATATTACAATAGAAAATATATAATCATAACATAATAGAATGGTGGTTTGCATATTTTATATAGCTAAGCAAAGTGAGTCAACTCGAAGCAAACTTGATTTTAATCGTATTTGAAACAATATGCTCTAACATCAAAAAGAAATGGAAAATTTAAATGATTCAAATTAATTTATGTTTTCCCCCATCAGATTATTTTAATTGATGTATTCCTTCCCCTAGTGGTTCCATTATAGATAAATTGCCTTTTTTAATGTAAATTTTGACCACTACCCTGTGACAACAAATTCCTTATTGGCTGACGGAACGAACTGCTGTGAAAGTCACATGACAAACATTCAGTTCCTTTCTTTGTAATCTTTTGGCTATATGCAAGGGGTAATTTAACTCATTTCTGTCTAGACTTATTCCCATGTACTAAGGCTTCTGTTCAGGAATTTTTGAAACAGAAATCTGTATATCTGAGCTTGATGATGATGTGCAAGAAACTAAGTTTTCAGAGAACCTGGAAGTAACACACTGACTGGACAACACACGTTCAGCATGTCCATCCTTGCAGCAAAGCTGTACTGTACACAACTTATCTACAATAAATGTAATCTTTCCTGAAAATTTTCGCAGATCCACGCAGCTCTTCTGGTTTCCAAAGACATAAGACAGCAGAAGACCTCCACTCTGGGAAATTTCAAGAGACCTCTTTACCTTTCATTTAGAAGCTCTAGAACAGTCAGATTGTTTTAACACTGTATAAATCCAATTTGGTCAGGAATTTTTAAATCTGGCTTTGAGTTAACTAAGATCCAGATGCAAAAAAGAAATCTTTGCACTTTGCGCCACCTCTTTTCTTAACAATTACAGCTCCTAGCATACCAGACTGAGCACTGGGCTAATAGGTTATGTTGCTTGTTGTCTCCGTAACATGAATTATTTTAAGCTTCTAATGCAGTATGGGTTCTCTAAGTCTGTGTTATTATTTCTAGCTGGTGCTGGTATGTTGGATGGCTGTTGCAATAGAACACCTAAGTTGTTATCCAAATCAGCTCCCAGTACATGTCTGAGCATTGTAATGGCTTACCTTGAAAGACAATAAAGTCTCACAGCAATTTGTTACTGGGAAAGTTCATTACTGAATCAAGACAGTAACAGATAATGTCTGCGATATGTGAGCAACTGAGAAAAGTCTGACAACATGTCACATTTTATACAGTGTTGGGGTTCTGTGCTCACACCAGTATTTTGAGTTAATACCTTCACTGTCTAGTAAAGTCTAGTGGCAGAAAGGTGCCATCACACATTGTCAGAAAATACCCATGTACATTATTATGCATTTGACTCACTCTCTGAACATTTTTAGTGATGAATAAAAAAAAAAAAATGAGTAACTAAAGATTTGGTAGAGTTTGGCAGTTAGAAGGAATGCTGTAGAAGTCCAAAATTCAAAAATATTTCTCTAAAGATTGCCAAAAGAGAATTTTTTAAAGCATCGTTACCTGCTAAACTGACCATGATGAGACCTCTTCAGCCGCCAAAGCAGCTTCAAGGAGTTGGAGCTTTTTTGTTTACAGGGTAAATGTACTATACTTACATGCCATCTGTAGAAGCCCTGGAAGAGCAGTTTAAAAGTGTACAAGGGGGTGATTTGTCATGCTTCTTAGATGAATTATCTGTCCTATTTGAGAAAACAAAACAAAATAAAATTTGCTTTTTTTTCCTCTATTTTTCTCCCTCAAGACTGTCTTTCGTCAGGAAATTTCAAGAACTCTAAGCTTTTTTCTAGTAAGTAATTTGAAAAGTGAATAACTTGTTTCTGGGAATTGAGCTGTAACCTTGTCATACAAAGACTTCAGTGGTTCCTGTTTCTTGCTGTTCAAAGTTGCAAGGCATTTATCTGTGGGCAGGTGAAGCAGCTAACTGTGTGATTCCCAGATCCAGAAGGTGACAGAAGAGACCGCTACTGAACGGCTGCAGAGCCATCTCTGAAGTACTTCTATTGACTTTAGCATAAGTTGTTTCAGTTTATGGATTTTGTACACTCTTACACCTACACAGGCTCTCTCAGCTCACTTATTTCCATGAGGTTGAAGGTGGGCTGCCCACTGTAGTCTGTAGCTCTGCTGGCTTCTTGTCTGACTGTTCAAAGTCAGGAAATGTGAAGCATCTTGGTTTTATGAAGAGCACAAAATGTCTCACAAGTTAACAGAACTGCAGCAGCAGTAAATTTGGCTGAGGTAACGTAAGACTCGTGCTAGCTATTTCTGAGAACTGCTGGAGGTTGAAGAGGCTCTCACAGACTCACCAACAGCCTGTCTGTTTTCAGAAAAATGTAACAGCAGGCCAGCCACTTTAACTTTGTGCTCAGGCATGAGCAGTAAACAGAGCATTGTCACAACTTCAGGAAAACCTTTGACAGTCATATCATGTTTTCGTAATAGTCTCATAAAGAAACCAGGAAAATCTGAACTAGCTGAAACTACATTAAAGTTCTTCAGTGGCTTGATATTGTTCATATTTTCATTAATGTCTTGAATGAAAGAGAAATAGAAGAGATGAAACAAGAATGAAAGAATGAGAGTATACTTTGCAGGTACAGCAATCACAGCGAAGCATAGCACTAGAAATCAAAATGACCTTAACAGATCAGGGAAAGAACCCAGGCAGTATATGGTGAATCTGAATGTAAAAATTACAATGCTTCTAAAACTTAAAAATTGTCCCATATTTTGGTAGGAATATTCATTTGAATAAATGCAACATGGGGCAACACTTTGGGCTGGAAGAAGTTTAGGTAGAGAACACTAATGTAGAAAATGGCCTAGGAATGAAGTGACTCATGCAGTGAAATCAAGCCAGAAAATCTTTGCAGCTGTGAACAAGAGGCAAATTTTGATTAGGTACGTGTAAAAAAAGAGTATGGTCTGAGACACAGAAATCTATTCTTACTTCCTAGTGCTTGCAGCAATATCAGCACTCTGCTTCAGAAAAGATTCCTACTTGGAGATGACTTTACTGGATGATCTCCAGAGGTCCCTGCCAACCCCTTTGATTCTATGACACAAAAGGAAACAAAAGCAATGGCTGAAACACCTTGAACACAGAATATTCAGGGAATATTGAAGGAATCCATATTATTCATTAAAAGGAGAAAAATAATGATTACAATCTTCAAACATGAAAAATATTATCTAAAAAGAAAGGGAATAAACTCTCAACCGCACTCAAGCGACAGAGTTGTGCATAATACATCTGGAAATTCCTTCTAACTGTAGGGACATGGAAGTGCTGTAACATGTTGCTGTGAAATCTCTATCATTGGTATTTCTCAAAAAGATGTTGGACGTATGTCTGAATGAGAGATCTGTGATCTTGCTTTTTGGAGTAGCTTTGGCCTGGATTGGATGATCCCTTGAGGTATTATCACACCCTGTTTTTTTTCTGACTCCTGTGAATTCCCTCTGATACCAATTGAGGCTAATGAAGGTTCACTGTGTAAATGAGCAACACATTTGTGAATCCTTTCAGGAGAAGGTTTCTCCTTAAAGGAAAGATGAACAAAAATGAAATTGTGGGGAGGCTAACACACAGATGTTTAAAAACATTCCTCTTGGGGTGCGGTGTGAAATAATGGCAGGTAAAAAGCAGCAGGTACGTTTTGTACATTACCTTCTGGCAGCAGAACAATTTTGAATGTGTAATATTCAGAGTACCTTATCTGTCTGTTGATCTTATGGTCCGAGCTTCCAGATGACCACACCTTTGAGAAGTCACAGACCAGATTTTGTGTCCTGATCTGGGGAGTGCTGCCAGCTGAAGGCTGCAGAACTCAGCCTGCAGCCTTTTCTGGGGGTGCGAGATGGAGCTCAGCTGCAGAGGCACAGAATAAGGGAACAAAACCTCCCTCCAGGGGAAGGACTTGCACAGGAGAGAAATGACATCTGTGTTTTCTGTAGCTGGTAGAGTGCAAGAGCCCCAACATGCTTCCATATTTTCTAAGTTTATTCAGAAACACTTTGTGCTTATCTTCATATAAATATGTAATGGTTTAGATTAATTATATGAAAATATATAATCAACTGATTTAAGCTATTATGAAAAATCATTGTAAAGGAGGGGAAAAATATGTAAACCACTAAATGAAAGACATGAAAAACAATGAACTGTATTAGTCTCCCAATATCTTTCAGTTCATACAGGTTCTAGGTCCACGAGCCAAAGAAAACAGCAGGGTAAACAGAATAAGGGTCTTAAGCTACCACTACTCTTCCAATGTTGTGAAGGTACCAGGTATTCACCTCATGGTAAAACAGAGAATTCTGTATTTTATTTATATGGTAGGTTTTTTGCAAGAAAATTTAAGTCTTTTTTCACATATTTTGCAGCTCAGTGATGAAAACATACAGTCTGAGGTCTTGTGAGTATTTGAACTCAAAGAACTGACAGAATATGTATCTAAAGAACATGTAAGTGGCTGAATGCCCGTAGATGCTCTTTGCCATATAAAATTGATAGATTTCCCTTTCCAGTTCATCACTGCTATCTTCCAGCAGTGTCCATCTACTGCTTCATAGTGTCAGTATTTCACTACTCATTTCTGTATTTAGATCTTTTCTTCTAACGTAACTGCATCCAAGACATTTCTACCCTCTGTGTGCATACCATGGACAGATTTTTTGCTATTTTCTCAATGTGAAATTATTTACTCCAGTGAGTTTGGATGCTTTAGGCTGAGGATATCTGTATACGTTGCAGATCTTGTTACTTGGTTAAAAAAAAAAAAAAATTCTGAATATTACAAAAAATATTTTGTCTTGAAACAAGCATGTCTTTCATGCTGTAGAAGACATTGAATTTTGGATGCTGTACAGTCAAAATTTTTTCTTTATGAGCTGAGCTCAAAACCAGTGAAAAACATAATACAAATATTTCTAAATTTGTAAAAAAGAAAGGTTATATTTTTGCTGAATTGTTGGGTAATCTTAAGCCCTTATTCAGCATCTCTGCCAAGATATGTATACTAAAAGTAAAATATCATTCCCAAAGGAAAGATGATTTCCCAAGGTTGTCACAAACATTTTTATTTATGAAGGGAAATGTGCAAAGACCGAAGTTTTCCAGAGTGAGAACTAAATCCATACATTTCAAACTTCTTTGTGATTGCATTGACATCCTCTTTCACATTATAAGAAGGATTAAGAGTATTTGTTTTGGACAATTCCCTCTGAGGACCTTATTTCTGTGAAAGCAATGGCATTGCTGGGGTTGAATCAGCATCCTATACTGGTTGAGCAGTAGAAGTGGTAGCACATGAGTCATTTCAGATGAATTACCATGGAACCCTTGGTTGTTATTGTTAAGAAACTATACTTGCATCCATCATGTTTTGAAAGTAATTGCTTACTTTATGTAGCTATTAATGCTAATTACATTTCTGGAGTTAACATGACAGGCTATTTGTTATCCTTGACGGCATGAAGAGGAAAGTTCAATACACTGGGAGGTAGCACTTTCTGAAGTGCTTGACAAAGCCACCAGTTCTTGACTTATCTTCACAATTCTGCAGATGACTTAGGTAGCATTTTGTTTCTTAGCATTTTGGCGTGACCTCTGATGGCTGAAGCCTCTTCAAGTGTCAGGTAATGAACAATGAATAAAGTATTTTCATAAAAACCTGCAATTTGTCACTCCTTTATTAGTTCTGATTTTCAGTAAGGTTTGTTTTGTTTTGTTCTCACTTTTAAAGACACAGTAGCTCCTGAAATTGAAGGCAAAATTCCATAAAATGATTAGGTAGATTCCACAACTTACCCATTTTTCAGAAAAGTTTTATACACAAAAATGCTTAGAGTTGAAAGGTTTGTGATGATTGATTTATTAGCCACAAATCCATTCCATTCTGTGGAATGAAATAGCTGTTTCTTTTTCTCCTTTATTTTCATGGCTAACTTGCTAAGTATGTGTATACATATATCTGTATACATGGTTTAAAGCCATTCACCGGAAGCCTCAGATGGTCTGATGTGGAGATGGGTGTTTTGGCACATATGGGAGTCTTTATTCCCCTGAACTCCAGAGGCCGAATGCTCTGTGCATAACTTTGTTTGCAGTGAACAGATGGCAGTTTGGGATGCAAGGTTCTCATTCAAATGTGTGAGACATAGGAGAGAGATTCGAGAGCATAATATTAGTAATGCCAGTCTGAGTAATATCCATGACTCCACAAAGTAATGCTAGGAAATAATCTGTTTATGAAAAAGCTAAGGTAGTCCATAAAAGTGAATGCAGTCCTACTCAACCAACTTCTCCAGTTTTCTAAATATCAGAGAGATTCAAATTCTTCTTTAGGAGATTAAAGATCTTGTGGGAAATAAACATGGCTCTAAAGCCTGGATGCATTCCTTCCTGGCAACCACTGAGAATATTGATAGCAAAGTTTCAAAGCCCTCTGATAACAGAGGTATATGACTGCACACTGGATCATCTGAAACACACATCTGATGGCAAAAAGAGTGTGAGACCAAAGAAAAAATTTCCACAGTGTTGCTGTTTACATCTGAATTTTTTGTGTTCACTCTGTGGAATATATGTATATTTCTGCATATTTGTATAAAAAACCCTTATCTTAAAGTGCTTCTTTACTGAAATATTTTGGAATGAATAATGCAGTTTTGACCTCTTAAGTTTAAATAATCAACTGAGGGTGGTTCAGCTGGATAAAGTACACACTGTTTGATCTAAAACAAAGCCAGACACCTATCACAGACTGCAGAAGGGCTTTATTTTTTTTACCTGAGAAAGGCTTTTTTTTTTTTTTTCCCTACCTGAGAAAGCATTTGGTTGTGGAATTGGCTATTAGTTTTGGTGCAAATGCAAACCCTTTTATCTCCACAAAAAGTCTTACAGCAGCTGATCTCGTTGCATAGTAAGCATAATGCTGTGTTCCTTTGCACCCTTCTATATTGTCTAGCTGACTTGTATGAAATAGGAAAATGTCAGTGTCACAAAAGGTCTTGTACTTGTATTATATATCCTTTAGAGCATTGTATCTCCAAATAGTACCCTCAATATGCCAAGTCTACACAGGTCAAAAAAAAAAAAGAAAAAAAAAAGAGGTGAAGTAGAAGACAGTACAGACATCTCAAGTGCCCCAGAAATATGTCTTAGCCTAAGAAATACAAGGGCAGCTCTGTAGCTCTCCACATCAACTCCCTGAAGCCATGCAG
Source organism: Penelope pileata (assembly GCA_013396635.1). Taxonomy (NCBI): domain Eukaryota; kingdom Metazoa; phylum Chordata; class Aves; order Galliformes; family Cracidae; genus Penelope; species Penelope pileata. Next base: position 2,998,762 of record WBMW01002665.1, read on the forward strand.
AACCACTGAACCTGGTGGCCTTTGAAATGTCTGTACCAAAATCAGTGGTGGCCTATTGGTGTTGCCTACCACATGTGGTGTACTGTGAAAATGCTCAGTGAGAGGTTCACACTGTATCTGGCCAATTACAAAGTAAAAGCTCCAAAAGCCATGGGTTTGTGGAGCAAAGCTATGTGACTTGCACTGTTCTGATGTACTGCAAAGGGAGCTGAGTGAATGTTAACCTTGAACAAATGAACATATTCCAACAAGAGTGCTATGAGTACTATTGAAGAAAGGTTTTCACATTCAGTGGCGACTGCTTTTTAAAAGTTGAATTTGTCATGCAGCATCTCCTATTATTTCATGTCATGGTATAAGCTATTAAGTTGTTTTAGGGTGTAGGTTGTGACTATAGCTGGCACATTACATCACATCAGGTGGCAAAATAAGGTGCTTGGTTTGAGCTTTTGTTTTTCATTTCAACAGTTAGGACCATCCAGGTAAATGAAGTGAAAAGTGTAAGAAATGAACAAACCACCATGTGCCTATCAAAAACATAGCAAACTCAACAGTCTTTGGGGGTTAGATGCCTCCCCAGGGCCTCCTGGTCACGTCCTAGTGCTTTCACCATGTTCCTTTGGAGCTCTTGGCTTTGTTCCAGTTGAGTGCAGCTCCACCTCTCTCCCAAGATCAAATCCATTTTTATTCTCCTTTGGGAAGCCTTTCTGGAAGTTTGGAGCCCTTTTGCTTTGTAGAAGAAAGTCATGCTGTGTTTTGAGCTTTGGAGGCTGAAAACTCATCATGGCTCTTTCCTCTTCCTTACTGCTGGGTGCTACAACTCATTTGAGTGGGTTCAGCAGTTTTTGGAACCCATGTCTGGGGGTGGGACCAGAAGCCTGGGACATAAGGAGATAAGCACCCATTCCTTAGGTTAGGGATAGGCAAAAGAGTGAACTCGGCCTATCGGTCTCTGATACCAGGTTATCATGAATACCGTAGAATCTTAGAATCACAGAATGCTGTGGGTTTGAAGGCACCTTAAAGCCCACCCAGCCCCAACCCCTTGCCATGGGCAGGGCTGCCACCCACTGGATCAGGCTGCCCAGGGCCCATCCAACCTGGCCTTGAGCACCTCCAGGGATGGGGCACCCACAGCTCTCTGGGCAGCTGTGCCAGTGCCTCACCTCCCTCTGAGCAAAGAACTTCTTCCTGATGTCTAATCTAAATCTCCACTCTTTTAGTTTAAATCGCTTCCCCCTTGTCCTGTCACTATCAGACCATGTAAAAAGTTGGTCTCCCTCCTGTTTATAAGCTCCCTTCAAGTGCTGGAAAGCCGCAATGAGGTCTCCCTGCAGCCTTTTCTTCTCCAGGCTGAACAAGCCCAGCTCCCTCAGTCTGTCTTTACAGCAGAGATGCTCTGGCCCTCTGATAATCTTTGTGGCCTCTTTTGGACCCACTCCAACAGCTCCAAGTCTTTCTTGTGTTGGGTACACGAAGTTGACCTAATGACAAATACAGGCACAAAGTGGGAAGTAGATTTGGGACCCCAGTTCTGCTCCCTCACAGGTCAGTTTCCCTCTTGCCTGAATACTTCATCGCTCCTGACTTTTGCATTCCTGTCTGCACAGTTCCCTGCTTTCAGGTACTGGGTGAGCAACTACTTTTTTCCTTTTTGCTTTCCCTCCTGAGAAAGAGATACTGACAATCTGGCTACCAAGATACTTTTCTGGAATAATTGCTTAGGCCCAAACTGTGCTGGACATAGCTTAAATTTAAATAATAAAAATGAGTAATTCATTCCCTTCCTGGCCAAATGCTCTAGGCTCTATCCTGTCATGCAGGAATAACAAAAACTGCATCTTCTTTATAAAAAACAGCCACAAAGCACTTAAGCAGGTTTAATCTTAAAGAGGTACAGCAAATTTGCTTCTCTTATTGGGTTCCTACACCCTTAAATAGGAGGGGCAGCTTATCTCTTGACTGGTCTAAGTTACCTTCTGTAGATCTTCACAGGCACCTAAAGCTCTTTGTTGCATTTAAAGGAAGATAAGGATTTTTCTTTTCCTTTTTTCCCCCTCTTTTATTCCTTTATTAAGTAACCCTCTAAATGCCTCATTTAAGCACAGTGGATGTATCTGAGAAGGTTTTGAATGGGTAAGTATTGAAACAACAGCAGGAAATGAAGTATGTATTTTTTTCCAAGTTGTCAGCCAAGTGAGAAATAGGCCCCTGTTTCTGACTGTCTTCCCAGTTTCCTAACTTGTCTTCTCCGCAGCACTTGGTGACCTGTACTGGTCAGGACATGCCATTCTTGGCTATCCAGCAGGCAACCTGCATATATTTCAGTCAACCGTATAGAAGAAATGATATTCAGATCAAATGAGTAACAACTAGTCCACCAGTCCTAGCTGAGAGAGAGAACTGGAACATCTGCAGTCTCTCAGTTTCTGCAGCCTCCTGCATTTTTCCTGTTCTGTCGTCCTTATGTGTCAGACCCAGCTGAAGTGAGAACTGACAGACTGTTGTCCTGGCAGATGAATTTCTATTCATGCAAAAGTGCTGAAGGAGAGACAGCCCCTGAGCAAGCGATTAGCTTTATTAAATCTCTGACAAAAAATGCTTTGGACTTCAGCTGCAGTTAAATGCTTCTATCAAGACTCCTCAGCTCATGTGCTCTTCAGGTTGTGTCTCCATGTACGCCTCTGGAGATCAGGCACAAGGATCACTGACATTATCATCCATGCCATATGTGAAATGTTTTGCTTCGAGATGATGACGTGGATCCATCAATGGCTCCCCAGATACAAGCAAAAGACCTTTTGTTTCCAAGCTGCTAGCAGTCACAACTCTCAGCGCTGACATTTTCATTCCTGTGTATACAGGAGCTGTGAATAAATGTAGGCTAGAAATCAGATGGCAATCAGAGTCAGAGGCCCTATAACAGCTTTGCAGTAAGAATGATGGGAGTGAGCTAATTGCCTTTTAGATGGATCACAGCTGGAAAAGGAGTGGATGGTGTGGGTGCTCATGTTGGCTGAAGGTTTGGTTACTGTGACCCATGTCTTTCCTTCCAGTGCTGTGTCTCCTGCTCAGAGGGGGAAACAGATTCTCTCCAGTTCCCATTTCTCAAACTATTAGTGTCTCATGAGCCGTTAGTACAGAGTTTAAGTTATCGAATGTCAACATCCTCCCATCCTTCGCTCTCACCTAAGCATGCTGATGCTTCATATTTAGTTTAATCTGCCCAGTTGGGCTCAGATGCCACTTTCATTTATATTGGCTAAGTTGCTCTCAGGAGCTAATGGTCCACTAATGCCATCCTACAATTTCCTCTGTAAGTCCAGAAAGACAAATAAAGCCCCAAACTGTCCTAAGTGAAAGATAAGAGTAGCTCAGCATAATGTAGCATTAAGAACCACAGGAGCTGTCCACAGATCTAAAAAGATACATGAATAAGCAGAGTACCAGCAAAGGCCCATTAAATTGATTGTGATTTTGTAGTGTGATTAAAATCTCTTGGACAAGGGTAATCCATCTGCACTGATGCAAGATAACTATTTCTGTGAGTTAATGGTGTGTTAAAGAACATGCAGCATTTTCTTCTTCTAAGAACATAAGAACATTTCATTGAGACAAAATGGCTGTCTAGTTCTGTACACTGCCTTTGACAGCAACCAGCAGTGGTTACTTAGGTTACTTAGGACAAGGATAAAGAGGGACCATGGGCTTGCCCCAGGGGTAGAAACTTTAGTTTTTGTCATAGTAAGTGTGGACATCTCTGACGAGGGAACATCTCTGGTGAACCAGAGAAAGAGCTGAGCTGAGTTCCAGTAATGAAACAGAGACTTTATTCAAGTTAATGGGGAAAGTAGATTTCCATGGGGCTGGGATTTCAAAACAAATTTTCACCCTTTGAATTTTTCACAGCAGACATGTCTGTTTCTATTAAATCTCTGAGAATCAAAAGCTACTTGTTTTTATCCTGCTAGGCTCTGCTCTCCTATTAAGAAAGCACCAGTGCCAGCAGCACCAAGACTACACATCTATGGGCTCAAGCTGTATATAAACAGTCTGAGGCTACAAGTGCCACTGTGATGGGTTGACCTGCTGATCACCAAGTGCCCACCGAGCTGCTCTCTCTCTACTCCTGCTCAGCAGTAGGGGAAGAAAATACTGTGAAAAAGCACATGGTTGTAGACAAGGACAGACAGATCAGTAACCTGTTATTGTCAGAGGAAAACCAGACTCATCGTAAGGGAGATTAATGAAATTTATTGCCTATTGATAACAGAATAGGGTAGTGAGAAAAAAAGCAAACTAGAAACACCTTCCCTTCCCATCCATCCTCCTCTACCTCTTCCCCCCAAGCAGTGCAGGGGAATGGCCAATGATTGCTGCAGTCAGTGGTGGCATGCTTCATCTCTGCCATGGTCACTCTCTGCCCCTGCCCTTGTGGGTCCCTCCCACAGGTTGCTGTCCTTCCTGAACTGATCCCACATGGGCTTCTCACAGGCTGCAGCTCTCCAAAAACTGCTCCAACACGGCTCTGTACCATGGGGCCCATCCTTCAGGAGAAGACTCCTCCAGCATGGGATCCCCCAGACCTCCTGCCCCATCGTGGTCTCCTCTCCATGGCTGCAGCTCCGGCCCGGGGCTGTTCCTGTTGGGGCTCTTCATGGGCTGTGGCCTCCTACAGCCCACATCCACTGCTACACTGTGGGCTCCTCCATAGCTGCATGTGGAGATCTGCTCCATGCAGTGCCTGTGGACTGCAGGGCGACAGCTCAACCATGGGCTTCTCCTGGGCTGTAGGAACTTTTGCTCCATGCCTGGAACAGTTTTTCCTTTTCTTAAATCTGCTCTCCCAGAGGCACACCCAGCATGTGTGTGAGCCACCACACACGTGTGGTGTGAGCCACCACATGGCTCGGCTCTGGCAGCAGCAGGTCCCTTTTGGGGCAGCTGGAGCTGGCTCTGATCTGACACGGGGCAGCTGCTGGGCTCTGCTCACAGAAGCTATCCTTGCAGCACACCCCACAAAAACCCAATGCAGCCATTCAGATAGTTGATGAACTGATGCTGTATTTCTGAGAGAAATGTTGAAACAGAACTGTATGCATTTAAACCTGAAGACAGAGTTCAGTGATGTCTGCTTGTATACAAGTGCCCAGATATTGGTGCACTATATGAAGCCTATCTGTAAGGAAAAACTGGAGACTCTGGCTCTCAGGTAGGCATGAATCATTTTTGTGAAATCAGGAGGGGCTGATAAGGCTGTAAGAGGATGTTCTGTTCTGCTACAGCAACTACTACGTAAACAATGATGAAAAGTGCTGGAAGCTACCATTCCCTACTTCCTTGTTTTAACTGGGTTTAACTGGGACTGGCAGTCCCAAACTCCTATCAGGTGTTTCAAGACACAGCTTACAACAAAACTGAAGGTCAGGCACTGTTTGTTTTGCCACAACAACCTTGCCAAACCTTGTTTCTGAGAATCTGCCTGGAAATGTCCCCTACAATGACATACCTTTGCTCCATCCGCGCTCCCATGTCAGATGCCATTGTGTCAGAGTGCCCCTCTGCTGCCATCTGTCACACAGCAACAACGTGGAACAGAATGTTGGTGGGAAGGTGCAACCTCTACTGCCATACCACCAACATCTGCCTCTAGCGACGTGGGCCAACATAAAAAATGGAGTGACTCAGAAGCAGAGTTTTTGCTGTTTCCTAGTTCAATAAGGGATATTTGGACCTTTCAGGGGAGAAGGTTGTTCTTTCATCTAGCTGTGAAAAGGCCTTTGGATCCATATTTTCTTTCTTTGGGCACATCAGAACTGTTGGTGATTAATGTGGGTCATACTTTCAGACCACATCTGTAGTAACATTATGTATCAGAGAGATCTTAAAGCAAGTGCATGCTGAAAGAAAGAAGAGGAAGATGGTTCATTACTGGTTGTTACACAAGTGTTCTTGGGAAAAGGAGCTGGTAATGATTTTCTAGGAGACAAAGGCAGTCACAGAGCTTTCATGATCATTTCTAAAATTGTCAAGGTCTTCATAGACTTCTCACACTGCCTATAGCTAGCATAAACAAGAAACAAGCTTAGGTTTGTTGGAATATACAGTGTGACAATATCTTGCTGGCATAGACTGAGACAATAGGTTTCCTGTATTTCTTAAATAGTAAAAGAAACTAAAAATCTATTTTAAAGAAATAGAAGAGGAATATTGTGTGTTGGAAAGAACACTTTTTGCCTTGGTTTGTCTTCTATGGCTTCCATAATGAAATACTAATAGTTAATTTAGACAACAATGTTGTCAAAACACTTTGTTGTACATAAAAGTAGGATTCTGAAATGCAGCCAATTGATGCACTCTGGATCATTTTGAAGCCAATGAGTGTTTCCAAACAAACAGCATATCACATCAGCAGCACATATTCAGAATTTAAGTCCTAGAATTGTCTGAACCTGCACTTTGGGGCCTGAGAGAGATCCTGAAACACTTGCACATCCAGGATATCTACAAAAGTGATAGTCAAGTGAGACAGAGTTTGAAAAGTGGCAGTTAGAGAGGAAATGCTCTATGGAAACAAATGCTTGCATTTCTCAGGACCAACTTTCAGGTTAAATGCATGGCAACTGTCTCTAGTTTGAAGAAGTCTAAGGAGTTGTTTTTTATACTCTGTAGCATAAGATCTTTTACAGTAATGCCTCCTATTTATTTCCATGGAAACTATAACAGATATAAAGAGAACAACACTGTTTGATAGAGCAAATTCTCAGCTACAACACACTGGTTTTCAATATAGTCATCACCACTAGCTATGCATTTTTACCAGCAATAAACAAGAGCCTGCTTGCCTTACTCATCAAAATCTGCCCCAGCGAAGGTGACCACAGCTGCTGTTGCCACTGCTGAATGTGCCACCAGCGCCTCACTGTGCTCACATCCACTGTTTGGTCTCCATAAATGTTCAGCAAACATCAAGGAAAGTCAATGGATGCCATTTTTTCCACATGGAGGAATTCAGTTCCACCCCTTTGCTCCATCCACACTCCCATGTCAGACATCATTGTGTCAGAGTGCCCCTCTGCTGCCATCTGTCACACGGCAACAACATGGAACGGAATATTGGTGGGAAGGTTCAACCTCTACTTCCAAACCACCAACATCTGCCTCTGACGTTGTGAGCCAACATAATGTAATAGCAGACATTGCTTTCGGAGCAGCTGTTGTAAATTAGGAAAATTGGGCCAGTTCAGCCACTGGTTAGACTGAATGCACAACTCTGACATTGGTGGAAATTTCATTCTTGTTTCCCAGCAAAGACTTACATTTACTGTTTAGTATGCCTTCTGACATTTTGTACTCCTCTTTCCTGAAAGAGCGAGAGGATCCACACATCAGAGAACATTCGCAGCCCTGGCATGCCCCAATGATCACTGTCTGCCAAGTTCATTCACTGGTCACTAGGGAACAATCCACCTTCATGGAGTAGGTAGACTTAATTTTCCAAAATAAAATGTTAAAGATTCAGATGTGGGTAGACATGAAAAGGCATTTATTATTGATACCTTTTATTAAATATTTATGTAGAGCCATAACTTCGGCTGGTATTTTCAGTATACCATTTAGAGATTTATTTCTCTTTCTCCTCTTTTGGAGTATTGAAACAGATGTACTTTCAGGGGCTTTGAGTTAGCTGTCTTGTATCCACACTAGCATCAATCGCATTTCTCCAGAGAAAACTTTAGGGTGTGATTCAGCTGGACATTTATGGCTTTTTGTAGCATGATGTGTTGTTCTGATGAGAGCTAACGAGCCTCTGGGTATTGCACATGTTTCCAGCTGCTCTAGATCAAGGCTTCCTAAAGATACAGCTCCCCACATCTTCCTTTCCCAAAGAAACATAATGATAATACCAAGTAATAAACAGCAATGCAGTAGAGAGTTTCAAATTCTTTTAAGCAGTCTCCTATTTTTTGCAGTATCCATTTGCCTATACAGGTAGTGCAGCCTGGGACCCTGCAAGATATACAGCTATCCAGATAGAGGTGTCTGCTGTAGGATGAGTGGAACTGCTCTTCAGGCTCCAGTTGTCTTGATTAAGTCTCCACAGACTGTAATGGGAAATTAGCTCATATTTAGAAAGTATACATTACTGGCCAAACCCCGGACAAAGTGTTTAATGTTAGTTTTCGGAGCTGGATTGGATGCCCACACATTGGTGTCAGGTAGAATGTGCAATTAGAAATAACCTGTATTAGGGTATGCAGGAACTGGAGACATTCCAGAAAGGAAAAATACTTTTAGAATTCCTATTCTACACCACCCAGCCATTGTTTTTATGGCATCAGGTATCTGCATTCAGATACATGAATTCTACTTTCAAATTCTATGCTGATTATGCTGATTATGTAGCTCCAGCAAAATATCTCCTTGAGGATGATGTTGCTCTTCAATTACTCAACACAAAATAAATATGTACCTTATATTTGGCAGCATTTTCATAAAAAATATCTTAGTACAAAAGCATGTCTGATTTTTCATAGGTTTTCTTCTGGCTCATTTTTAACAATGTATTCCCTTTGAACCTGTTCTTGCCTTTTTTGTTTGGTGTTTTTCCTTTGCTTTATAGATGTTGTGGCTGTTTGTTTTGTAACTAGTAACAGGAGCATATTTCTAAAACCAGTCATAAGATATGTTTATTTTATTTTATTTTATTTTTTATAACCATTTATCTTTGAAATGTGTTTGGGTTTTGTGCCAATCTTATTATAGCTGTTTACTTAGCATGATGAATTTCATTCCACTAATAACTACTCTCTTACAAGACGAGCTAATTTTGCATAAATGAGTGTGTAATTATGGACTCATTTCAAAAATAGTGAAAATCTCTTCACTTTTAAAAAAGTTATTAAATGAGTTGATTGCTTACATTTTATGCATAAAATGTAATCGAGCTGTGCACATTTATTACTTCAGGGCAGCAGAATAGACAGAAAAATATTGTAATTATCCAGTAGTATGAGGTAACAGTTTTTTTTTAGCCTTGATGCAGAATTGCTTGGAAGATTTTGGGTAAGGATAATGTCACTTATTTCTCGGGAACTTTTCTGGAGGACACTGAGGGAAATCTCTCTTATGGTAGAACTTTGTCTAGTCTCATGATCTGAGAGAATAACATGTATTGTCTCAAGATCTGAGAACAAGTTATGCATTTTCTAGTTATGCTTTTCATATACATGGTTATATTCCCCATATCTGTGTGACTGATTTATTTAGGTGACTGATGCAAGTTTTCCTGATGGATCTGTATTTATTGGATTATTTCTCTTGTACAGAACCAGCCACTGCCACTGTGATGATCAGCTTTATGCACCACCTGTTGATTCAGTCAATGTAAAACACATACTGAAGTCAGTTTTTCCATGGGACCTTGAAAGTACTTTGAAGAAAACTACAGCTGACATTCTGACTGGCCTGTAGATGTGAGGCTATTGACTTCAGTCACAAGATTAGCTCTCAAATACAAGAGGTACAATGTCTGCTTGTTGAATTGCCTCTGCTTACATTAGTGGAGAAGATGTACTGGAGTCAGTAGTCAGCTTTCTGGCAATGCTGATGACAATGAAAATGAAAAGCTGAATTTCAACTACTGTGATGTTCTCCTCAAAGTTCGTAAGTCATTCAGGAGCAACTTCTCCTACACACTGGATCCAAACTCATTTTCTTTAGAAAGAACTTCAAGTTGAATAGAAGATATCTCATCATTAAAAATATTGCTTCTTCTTTAATGATCTAATTAGTTTTACCTACCAGGGTCAGCTTCATTGATTTCAATTAAAAAGAAAAAGAAAAGACCTGTCAAGTGACCTACTTCTTAATGTGTTCGGTAAGATCAAGGTTGGAGCAGCAAAATACTGTAATGAACACAATCGCTATTTGCTTTAAGTAAAGCCATTACTGATTTCATATTGATCTGAAAAAGAAAGGATTAAGTAGGTTAGAGGATATTTCACATTTTGTCATTAAAAACCAATGAAACCTAGAGTGACCTGCTTTCTCTCTTGTATTTACACTTGAAACAGATTAGATCATTAGGGAAAAAGTAATGATCTAATTATTTAGACCACTCTTAATTCAAATTGTAGAAGTAGATGGACTTGTCTAACTATAAATAATAAAATGCCTTTATCTACATAATCAGATCTGAGGAGATGGTGTACGGGGAGTCAAACTGTGGCCGAGAACAGTATTATTAATGTATGCCATCACAAGTGTCATTCAACAGTAGATTGAATGGAAATATCAGAGTTCAGAAAACAAAAATCTTTCAAATCAGAGTTTAATAATAGGCAAACTTTCCTCTCTTTGAAGAGAGATAAGCCACTAAAACATTTCTGATAATGTTGTATGATGTATATCACAGCCTCTGAACTAGTTGTCTAAAGGCCATCTTGAAGGTCCGTTAAGAAAATACTACGTTTCTCAGCCAGATATTGCATTATGGATTATAATAGTGACAGCTGGATCTACATAGTTTAATAGAAGTAGTTGAAGCAGTGGCCCTGAGCATTGGGTAGGGATATCTGCTTTGGACCATTCCAACCAGCTCTTTCTAAGGCCAAGTTTCTCTAGGTGTCGGCAGCATGGCTGTGAGCTAGCCACTGCTGCTGGATATTGGTGGCAGGCATTGCTCCTCAACCTTTTCTGCTTGGCAGGAGGAACATGGTCAGTGGGGCTTAATTGGAGCCCAGGGTTACTAACACATAATATAATTTTCACACAAGTATCATGTTCTTGCTTCACTATCACAGCAGTGTCAGAAAAGGGCAACAATGACTTTTTTTGAATCATAGAATCATAGATTCAATGTCAGCAAAGGGCAACAATGACTTTTTTGAATAAGGAGCTTTTGGGCTAGTCTTATAGACTGTTTGTAGAGATCAGCTCAATCACTGCTGGGAACTTTCTGACCTTTCTGGTTTCTTTGACCTAAAGGCTGTTTGCCTTAGTGAGCTTAGTGTAATAATATATAATAGAGGAATGCATGTTACTCTGTTGGTGATTTTCTAGCCTTTAAATGCATTATTTTCTATTTTTACCTTGAGCTGTGTGTAAAAATCCTCAAGCATAGTGTCATTATCCTTAACCAGGAAGCTTGTCTTGTACTGCATTGAAGGGCTCTGAGGGGCTGAGGGGCATGGGCTACTACTGTGTTCCTTTCTAAAGTATAGAAACATTTTTTATTTTTTCTAATTCTTGCCTGCAAGACAAATTGTCTATAATGACTCAAGTCATCTTATTTAAGCAGACAAACAATCATGCTTTGAATGACCATTGTGCAAGAGAAATCTAATCTGTTTCTGATGATGAATGCTAGTAATTTTCCCACCATTTATTTTTATGTGTATAAAGTACAATCTTTCATCTGGCTATCCACTTCTGATCTTATGTGTGTCTTTGTAGGTCTCTAATGGTATTTTTTTGTTAAGTCTTTCCTACATCCATTTCAGTTCAGCTGCAAAAATCTCAAACGAACTTTTAATAAAAACAGTATTTCTTCCTATAACTTACTCAGAAACTTGCTCAGCCACTGGTTTGATTGCAAACCCTGAAACCCTTCACACTCTTCTTGTTGCAATGCCACAGCCAGGTTTGGACCTATGACTTGGTAATTATAAAGCTGAAGTTTTAAGGTCATACTTTGTTTGTTGGTTCTGTTTGATAAAGTCACCTTTGCAGAAACAAAACAAAGTGGTTATATCGATGAACAGGAGAGAACTTTCTTTTTTCACAATTTTTACATCAATAATGACAAAACGTAGCCTATTGAGGCCTATTTATTATTACTACTCTTATGGTAAACTCCAAGAACCTACATGCATGACTACACGGTTAGCTAGAAAATAGGCTAGGCAGATGCCCTGCTCTTCATTTTTTGAGATGTGAGATCTAGTTAGGTTACTTTCCTAGCAGTCTTCTTGGAAATGAGTGCATCTTAAAGGCAGATGGTTAGTACTATTTGTCAGGTATCTTGAGTTTCTGCTTAAATAAATGAAAAAAACACCTTCACAAAACAAAGCCTAGCATTCAAAACTCATAAGCTTTGGTTTCTACAGTAAGATAGATAGCCATATAGTAATGGATGCTATGATTATCATGCAGGTGCAACAATATTGCTCGACTCACTTCTGGGAGTTCAAACCTTAAAATTAACCCCTCATTAATGTATTTAAATAGCTTGGGACCTATTTATTAGCACAATAAAATGTCTTTGTTGCTACTTCATAAAATGAATACTACAATTACAGTTCACTCTGTTGCCATATATTGTTATTTTGCTGTGATTTAAATAACAACTCGTCTTAGGACTTCAGAAGAGTCTTGAACATGTTCACAAATACACAACACATTGAATTAAGTGCAAAGTAGTCATCTCATTCTCATAAGAAGTCTCTGAACATTCCCTTCTCAATATTTAATGGCTTGGTGCCTGGTATGTGAAGTTATAGGACCATACTCCGGAACTCAAGGTGAGAAGTACAGTTGCCATCCTCATGCACAGAGGCAATACAAATGATGTATAAAATTAAAACAGAAATAAGAAAAAAAAAGAAAAGGAAAAAAGATAGTGGAGAAAGATCGCACCTTTTTTATGTCTTAGTACGAAAAGGCACAAAAATTACTTCATGTTTGTCCTGTCATCCTGCTGCTGTTACTGTCTTTACTATAGAAAGCATAGCAGTTTGCCAAGTCCACCAAAATTTACTGGTGTAGCACGTGCTTGCCTTGGCATTCATGTTGCCATGAAAGCAGACCTGTAGGGAACACTACCAAAGTAGGAACATTCAGTATTTGGGTATGGGCTGTAGCAGGGAAGAGATTTCTCTCCCTTTGTTCCCTCAACAATATGGGGAATGTGAAATATTTCGGTGAATGCTGTGTCTGGTTAAGTGTTTGGCTTTCAGTCGTATAAACCTATTTTCAACTGTTTATAACTGAACTCTGAAGCAACTTAGTCATCACTTCCTCCAACTCTTTCACCCAGAAAATAGGAAAGAAAAACAACTCATAACCTTTTAACATTACAAAATAGCTCATCTATTGCACTGTCCTCCTGCCCTCCTGACAAAACAGTGTGAGGAATTCACAGGCTTATACAGGAAACTAGATTCTATATGTTGGCAGGAAAAGGCAGGTAAGGTGGTTTGTCTGGAACGCAGAACCGTGAAGCAGCACCAGTGAGAGATCTAATCCCAGTTAGAGAGAAGAGCAGGGTGATGGGAAGCTGCATGGGCACAGGTGACTGCTCAGCAGGAGCTATTGGGGAACCTGACTGAAGCTAGGTGATCAGCCCCGAGCCAAGCCTAGTTTTCCCTAGCCCTGAGCATCTGGGAAAACTCAGAATAGCCAGGTTTATAGTGCACTTATGGCAAACACATTCCTATATATTTAGAGCAGTTTACTTATGATGTCCAAAACAATTCAGTGAAGATCTCTGTTTCCTTTTTACACCTTTTGATATTCCTAGCCCTGGAGAACAATTCGTCTTTAGCTCTAGAGAGCTTTTCCTATCATGGAATGGAGCGGGTGGAATGTTTAACCTCCTGTGACAATTTCTGAAATGCCACAGATGGCACAATGCAACAAACTCAAGGTGACTGTTTGAGTAATGCTGTTCATGTGGACAGAGTGCTACCATAGAAGAAGTCACCAGAGAGAGAAATCAATCTTCTCTTGTACTTACTTAGTTTTAAGAAATGTCCATTGTACACTTAAAATGAGCATTGTGGAGGCCAAAGCTGGGAACAAAATAGATGGGCAGGGAATGGGATAAAAATAAAGTACAGATCTTTTGTTGGGTTTGGTTCTCATCTTCCCAACAAGGGGAACTACGACACACAGAGTCACCAGGTCCTCAAGAAATACACAATTCATTTCAGACCTACAGAGGTCCTTGGGTTTACCCCAATAGGCTGTATTGATCATTGTTCACCCACAGGAAGGGTGGTACCCAGTTCCTGTGGTTTTATGTTCCTTTTGCCAACCACTTGTCTTTGCAGGAAGTAGTGTGAGTTGATTGGAAATGAGGTTTGTAGCTGATTTTTAAATAATAAACTAATCTTCTTTATTCGATGAGTGATACCAGACAACTGCTAAATTATGAGAAGAATATCGAAGAAAACATCTGAACAATTTTTGATTTTCTTATGTACATAGCACAGAACAATGAGAAGAGATTAATAACATCTTAAAGTTATTTCAGCTTACATCATGATCAAAGAAATTTATACATTTCTTGTTAATTCTCTTATGATCGTGTGTTACTTGTGTCTTTATGAGTGCCAGTGGCCAGGTAACATATCTTTGTCAAACCATGCCACTCATGCCATGTCATCGTTGGAGTTTCTAGCATTTTTGCCACCTTTCTGGATCTTTTATGAGCTTGATTTCTCTATTATCTGCCAGCAATAACATTCATTACATTAAAATCTCATCTTACCTTCCCATAAACAACAGTAGAGAGAAATATAATTTTATTACTGATGGTAGTTGAAAATCTGCAAGAGCCCTAAAGTCACGTCAGTTTTGGTTTTCAATATCTTACAGAATTAATGTGGTTTATTTTTTATTCTCACCCAAAAGAAAAAGTATTCCATCAAATCGTGTCTTTCAACAACAAAAAATAAAAATTTTGTGCATTTTAATTTCTACATTTAAAGTCTGAATGGTTGAAATTATCTTATGGCATAAGTTAGGTTCTCATTTAGCCATCTGCACTTCGAATCAGTCTTTTCCTGGGAAAAGTGTTATGATTTAAAAAGTAATGGCATTGTTTCAGCTTCAACTAACTCTGGAATCACCATTTTATGATCATTTTTCTTGAGTAGTTCTGTGGCTTTAGAAGTTAGTTGTTCATGACCAGATTGGAAACCAGGACGATAAAGAATCCAAAATGCCTACTGTGAAATGTTGTTCAGTGAAGAGTTGATATTACTGATCTTTCTGACTACTACAGAACATGATGAATTTCCTGAAAAAATGAGGACACATACTAACATGGTTTCTTCAGAAAACATTCAGTACCTTATAGGCTGGTCTTGCTGCTATACACTCAGCATTTGTACTTCATAAATTATAAATTCTCCAGCTCTTCATTAACTGCATAAAGTGACCATAACTTTTATTTGACTTGTGAAGATGGAATGTATTAACCAAACCTCTCAAGTGTACCACCTTAGTCAAGTCTTTTGTGTGATTTGATTTTTACCAGATAAACAATGTTAGGCCATTTTTATGTTGTCTTTAAAGGTATGCTGAATTTTTTTCTCAACATGACACTGATTCCATCAGGGCAGAAATTAAGTACATTTTTGTTGAACAGATTTAGTGAAATCACACTCAAATGAGCATGGAATTAACATTCTGAATATGTGGTTTGCAAAAGGAGGTGCAAATGCCTTCATTGTCAGGAAAGTCCTCTATTTGCTGGCTCAGTTGCAAATGTGATCTCACAGCACAAATAAGTGACTAGAATGACCTAGCATCTGTTGGGACTTCATCAGCCATTGTACGCACTTTTTCATTTCTTCTAACTTCGCATGGGAAAACGTGCAGTTTGAAAAGAGTTGTTTAGAAATGCCAGTCGCACAAGTGGAAGTAGGAAGGCAGGTGCCAACATCAATTCTATTATTTTTTGCAACTTGAATGGCATGTCAGTGTCAGACTGAAGTCTCTCTCATGTTCAAAGACTGTACATGAGATTGAATACATGAGGTAAGGAACAATAATTTCACAGTTCATGCCGTCAGTTGCAGAAAGCAGCATTTCTTTTCTCGACTCTTCAAAATCTTGATTCTTGATGCGTGCTGCCAACAAAAAGTGAATACACTTTCAATTTTTCTCCCAATAATTGCCTCTTGTGCCTCTTCAAAATTTGTTCATGGTGGAATACATTTTATAACTCATGCAATCAATAGACAAGTAAGCATGACCATTCTCCATGGTCACCTAGCAGAGAACAAGCTTTACAAACCAGTCATTAACAACCAGTAGTGCTGTTATTAAAAATGTTTATACAGTTTCTCAGAGCAATAACTTGAGATTTCATGCAGTTTGAAGTGTTGATTGTAGTGCATGATATCTTCATTAGCTAACTTTGTACTCAACCAAGTTTGGCCTTGATTTGTACTTCAGTTTCTGCCTCCTTTTCTTTTTTCTTGGATTTATGTAGACAAGATGAAGGATTTTAGGTCTTAATGTTTAAAATAATATTTTATTAATATTTTTTATTTTTTTAGTAGATAGAATTACACAAGAAATAGTCTCACCCAATGCTTTTGGCAATTCCAGTGGGACTAATCCATGAATATTCTTATGTACATTCAGAAGCATAGATTTGGATGGAGGATTTATAGCATTATGTACATCAGGGCCTAGACCTATCTTCACTTGTGCACACATACTCCTTGAGCTTGTAGAGCAGATGTGTTTGATGCTGAGTTAGTGAGAAAACAACAGTGCAGACAGAAGGAGAGGGGTGTCTCTAACAAAGGATGAAACTTGCTGGAGGCAGTTTTGGGAACCTGGAGTGTTTCTAGTAGATTTCTGGAAGGCAGTAGGATTACCTCCAGCTCAGTTGTGACTACAGCTAAAGATATTATGGAGGCTACCTTCTTTCTCCTTTCCAAATTAATCCCTTTGAGTCGGTCCTGGTAGTTTGGTTGGATGTTTATATTGCTGCTGTTTCAATCCTACTTTGTATGTGGGGAAAGTTTCTATACCTACGAGTCTAACACATTGCCCTCTCCAGATGGCAACCTGCCATGAGGACAGGGAGAGAAGATCAGTGGCCCTGTTTATGCTGATAAATAAAGGAGGCAGCAACCAGTCCCTGATCCCAACACCTTGTGTCACAAACTGTTTCACATTAATATGTCTTAGAATTTGTCCCGTGTGGAATGCACTGGCTGTAAACAAGAATACATTGGGTTTGGTTTGGGACACAGGGATTGCCCCTGAGATATAATTAATATTTTGTGTCTGGGAGGTGGGTTTCAGTTTGAAATGTCTGAAATAGTCTGAAGTCTGTGAGGCAGTCTGATAGGACAGTATTTTTTCAGTATGAAACAGAGGACGTATCTGGTGTGATTTGGGGTATGGCGTAAGCTGTGTATTGGAAGGTGCAGAGCTAGTTGAAAAAGTACTGGAAGAGTTTGGAGGAGCCCCCACAGAGAAAGACTGGAAAAAGGTTCAGGAGTGAGAAAGATAAATGGATCCTAATACCCTCAAGCCCTCCCATTGATTACCCAGACCATTTTTGTCCTGTGTGTCCCTTCTCTTTCCCACTGCTAGAGACATCTCAAACATCCAGTCCCATCCAATACACATTCATAGGTATTATTCAATTTCTTCTTTAGAAGAATTTGAGCTCCATCTGAATTTTCTGCTATGCTCTTTTTTATTTATTTTAAAGCCTTTCCTTCAAAGCCCTTGCTAGAAAAATTGCATCAAAACATTTGTCTTTCTTCTTTTGGCTTTCAGAGGCTGGGTGTAAATTGATGATAGCAGGATAAGAGGTAGTTGCACTGAACGCTGATTTGACTCACATACTACACGGCTGTTATTAAAACCCTCCAAGTCAAAACTTTGAATGACCTTTCATCTTCACAGAGTGATTATACAGTGTGATCCCTTCCATTAGTAAGCACTGATGACAATTGCGTTTTCTCTTTTCCCTCTGAGCGTGCACCCACTACCTTGCTGACACAAGAGCCACGCAATTCTAACGCAAGAAGTTAAAATAACTTCGGAGACAACGTGAGCCATGAGTTAATCTCAGATATGAGCAAAATAAGTGGGTGAAATCTGTTAGTTTTAAGAAAAGCTGTTTGATTTTCCTTGACTGTTATTTTTCTTTTACCTGCAGAGTGTTTTTTGTCAACTTTGCCTTGTTCAAATACGCCCAGGTCTGAAACATTGATCCTAGGCACACATCGATGTAAATTTTAAAGCACTTAAATGAAATGATGAAGAGTGACTGTGCTTTCAGTTTCAGTACCAGTAGCACTTAGCTGTAATACTAAGCGGGAAAGAGAGCTATTGGAAGTATACTTTTCTTTTAGTACAAGTATGCTAATTGCTTCTCAATCCAGGACACCTCTAAGCAGTATTTTAGCTGATTTCTTACCAAAATTGTAATAGCATTTTAATTAAGCATCATTTTTTTAATCTCCAAGTTTTTAAGACTGTCAAAACTCTCCTTAATGAGTATTTTCTTGCTCAGAAGGACCCTGTTGGTTTGCTTAAAGGATGCAGACCTGACCAGCACAAAAATAGGAGGCCAGATCTCCCAGCACTTGCGGAGCTGCAGTGTCTTACAGCAGGGGCAGATCCTGAAGCTGCTGTGGGGAGCTGATCTTCACAGCTACATTCACTACTTCCATCTCTCTCTGTCTGCTACAGCAAGTTATCTCTATGTATTTATGTGTTCAGCACACCCTCACCTTGAATTTCTTGCTGGTGTAAACAAGTCCAAGAAAATTGCTAGCACCTGTGGCAGTATTAAGACTTAAGACTTTTGACATTGTGTCAAAACACCTAGCTTTATACCATCCAGAGAGACGTCTGATGACTCAAAAAACTACTTTTTAAACAGAAGAGATATAGCATTGCTCTTCCTTTAATGTACAGCCACAAGTAAAAGAAATGATCCAGTTGATAACCAACTAACCCCCGGTACTTTTTCAGCAACATAAAACAGTGATAGCGTTGAAATACAGATATATTCACATTAAATACAGGTTATATTCTTCTCTCTTTACTTCTCCTATTTACAGGGAGAAATGTGATTTAGTTGCAACACATTGATACAGTTTGGCTGAAATATCCCAGTTAGTGACTGCTGAAAAAGGGCTGCAAGCATTATATTCACCCAGGGACCTTGCTACCCTCTACGCATAATTGAGAGTGCAATGCCTGGTAGGCCTTTGGGAGGAAACTCTGGAGACAAGACGGGAATGCGTTTAATAAAGAAGATAAGCTACCAGAAATAGGTTTATCATCTTGCATACTACATGAGATTTGTTCTAGAGCAGGCAGTGAAGAACACTGTCTCACAGTTTCCTTACAATTTTCCCCTATGTATTGTTTCATATTACGTTGTAATAGATTGCATTATTTTGCATTCTTCTAGGAAATGACATGTTGGATTTCATTTGTCGTGGTCCATTGAAAACTGAATCTGATGGGTAGCAGATCTCACATTCAGAAAAGGCCCCTAGGTTTTAAAAGAGGACTGTTGTTGCATTTGGGTTCAAATGACAGATTACTCTTAGCATAATTCCAAAGCACCTGTTTCCTTTAAATTCCCTGCTTATGTACTGTACCATCCTGCTGCTATATCAATGTCTGTATTCGTACCACATTTAAAAGGGCTTTCAAGAGATACCTTATCAAAACAGGACAGTCCAAGATCCCAGCTACCTATGCTTCCTCTTCAAAAGTCCATCACTGGATATGCTCTAATTTCAGCCAAAACATTGCTGAGTGATGATAACACACATAGAACCAGACCACTGAGCAGGGTGGAGCCATTGCCTTTATGGAACAGCAGGGGCAGGGCGGAGCCAGGACGGGTACCCAGAAGTAGGCCAAGTGTTATTCCATGTGACATCATGTGGAAGGGCATAAAGCTGTGGGGTTGTCAGTTGGTGGGGCCTTGTGTTGCTGGTGGCTGTTGGGCAGAGCTATTGTTGCTGGGTGAATGGTGGTGAGTGATTACTTTGCAGCTGTATATGTTGCTATCGTCGTATATTTGTTTCCATTTTCCTCTTTTATCTTAATAAACATCTTTCATCTCAACTCATGGGTTCTATTTTGTTTCCCATTTTCTCCCTCATCCTGCTTGGAAAGAGTGAGTGAATGGCTACGTAGTGCTGAGCTGCTGCCAGGTTAAACCTCAACAGGATATCATATCATTGGGTTAACAGAACATATTTTTTGGTTCTGTATTTCTTAACAACTAAATCTATTATGTTGTACAGAAAAAGGATTTCTTAGCTTTTCTTTTTGCTTTCCTAGGAAGCGTTAGATAAAATCAGATGTAGATGTTACACAGCTCTGCTAAAATAGAAGAACCACAAAACAATTAACACTCAAACATTTATTGTTAGAGTAACAAATCAAGCTACAGAAAGTATAGGACTGCTTTCTATGTTACCTTCTGTACCAAGAAACAAGACAAAGGTATTATCTTGAGAACCCTTTCCACAAAAGCATTATGTTTGAATGAATTCTATGGAACAGACATCACCTGTGACATCTGGGTTGTTGGTGTGATTTTTCAGTTCTGTTGCTTTGTCTCTGATTTCCTTAGGCTGTTAATGTGACTTAATGGGTGATATAAGTTCTGTGATTCTTCAAAAGAGAAAATGTAATGCCTTGTAGCCTGTAACAAGATTTGCCATATAAATGTTCAAAAGGCTGTATCTGTCCGCACAGCTGACTCTTGTTACCCAGATGATCTGAATCCACCTCATCATCATGGCTTGCTCTCTTCCTCTCAACTTTTCTTGTCCTTCTATTTTCTCTCATAGAGAAAACCTAATTGGAACTTCCATCTTGGCTGCAAGCAGATCACAAAGCAGCAGCATACAGGACAGAAGATTTACTGGAAGACTGTGATTATCCATCTATTTTGAGATTAAGTTAAACTGATTTTTATGGACAACAGACTATTAGCTTGACTTCTGAAGGAAATAAACCCCATAAGGTTACATGCCGTACCTACACATGTTCCTGTGCCTGCTACTGCCCCTAGAAGCTTCTGAACATTTTTTGCTACTTTCAACCAGATTGACGAAGATTGAAAAAAAGCACATACACTAAATTTCTGCAGATGTCATGCAATTCTGTAATCTGTAGGAGGAGGGGACAGACCCAGTCAGTGTTATTACAGAGAGAAAGAATTGCTCATTTTTCATTAGACAGTAGAGAACTATATAGAGCCTTTCTTGCAAAGTGCGAATCAGAAACCAGGAAGACTGACCCAAACTACTGGTTCTGCTGCATACAACACTATTCTTTTCCTCACTTATTTTTTTTCCCTCATAGGTGGAAATGACTTATGCGTATTAATCTGCAGTCTTCCGTTTATTTAAAAGACTCTAAAATGCCTTTCTACAGTTCTTCCTGGAGCAAACCAGCTGGAGGAATGGACATTTTGCTGCAACTTCTGGTTACCACATGAACAGCATGAATATGCTCTCTTTCTCCAGTCATTCCTTCTAGCTCCCTTTCTCATACATAAAAAATATTTTTTCATGTTTCTTAACAGATGTTATCAGCTTACTAATCGGCTTATCTCAGGCTTACTAATCACCAAAACTTACTCCTGGTTCAGCCAATGCTGACGGCAAATTCAATGGCATCTTCTGAGAACTGTTTTCTCTTAAGATATCTGCCACCTCTCCTGCTCAGAGATTTTGGAGCTCTCCTCATTTAACAAAGAAGGTGGTATTTTTGAAAATGTTATATAGCCCAGCAGTTCTGGAAATTGTCTTATTTATTGATCTCCCTTTAAAGATATACTTCATGCTATGAGGGATAATGGAAAAAATGCATGCAGTTGTACAGTCAGGTAACCTCAGAAAGCTCTGTGCCCTTAGAGAAAGGACAGGTAACCAAGGGGGTAGGAATCTGCCTTGCTGCTCTTGCTTGGGAACAGTAAAGTTTGTGGCAATCAGGAGAGAAATACTTGGGAAATAATCCCTCTGTGAAACGCAAATGAGTTAGTGGATTGTTATGATTAAATTCTACATCTGCTGCATTAAAAAGAAGAAAATATTGAGAGATTATATAAAATTATTAAAGTAAGAGTAAAGAGAACTTCACTGCTTTAGAGCAGGCTCAGCTGCCGCTACTGTGGTCCTCAAGGAGTCAGTCTGGTGTCTTAGCTGGAAATGAGTAGGAATACAGGTGGAAAGTAGCAACGTTCCCTGCTTTACACCCAAACAGAAGGGATGCAACTTTTCTTCTGACACTTTTTTCTTTGCTCTTTGGATTAGTGATTCCTTTCTTACATTAAGTAATGATGAAAGTAGCCAGCCATCCTGGGGACAGAAAGAAGACATTTCCCAATGTTCAAACAAAATCAGAACAAATTGGGCAACTCTGTCTAATTCTGTGCCTTTGAATTAACATCACTCAGATGTTAATTCTCTTCCAACACAAGGCTTAGCACACAAAAATATGGCATCCTCTCCCTCAGTTTCCTAATTCTCAAATGGAGGATTATCTGTCCCTGGATGCAGGCAACCTCCATTGGTTTCAATAAGAACTGCTTGTGTACATTTCTGCAAAACATCTGTCTCCTAATGAGAACATAGGAACATAGTAAAACGTATTCTCCTCTCTGACTCAGGGGCCAAAATGTACAGTCTTCCAATTTGCTACACATCTTACCAAGCCATTTTCTCTGAATATGAACCAAAATCTCTCAAAAATTACCTTGTTTATTTCTGTGAGCTGTTGCAGTGAATGAATGAAGGTATTTCAGTTATCTTGAGTGGAAAAGCACTTGCCATTATTTCCAAATTTGATTGGATGGAAAATCTACGCAGCAAATTGACATACATTTTAACATATGAGTTTATCAAAGAGGAAACAGTCTGTGTGTGTTGGAAGAATACGAAGACCATTTGCCATGTCTGACTTTTTGCATAATCACATCCAGTTTAACTACTGTCTGTGCTCAAGCAGTACCATCTGTGAGAGCAGTGATGAGGCATGTGTTTGTATCACAACAGAGATCTGATGATAGTTTCTCTTTCATCTTAAACAAAAGGGAGAGAAATAAGTAGATATTCAGCTTATTTATCTAACTGTTCTTCACTGGTGCTAGACCTTGGTTTGGGGACTCTGTCGTGTATCGTAACCATTTCCACCAATTTCCCCAGAAATTACAGAACTCAAAGAACCCTTTACAGCTTCATTATCATCCTTCAGAACAAACAGTTGTCCCAGACAGCCTCTGTTTTGAGTAACAGCTTCTGACCTCTCCTTACCTTTGTGTGGTGAGAGCTAGGAAATGATGCAAGCTGTGGGACCAGCCTTCCTGGTAGTTTCTGGCACTGCTTGGGATGCGGTGGGTGATCAAACTCTGATATATAACACTGAGCTTTCAGAGCCATAACTGAATTAATTCTTGCATTTTTTGCATCCCTGATATTCAGACCTGAGATTATTTGCTCAAGTGATTGGAGTTGAATTTAATTTGTTACTGAATATATATTCACCAAATCTGTCAAGATATTTTTCTTTTTTTCCCCTTTTTGCCTCCTGGAGAAAGAACATTTATATCATAAACAGAAAAAAAATATTCCTAGGGATTTTCCCTGGCAGAGGAGGAGTTCTAAATTGCATCTGGACCGATACAATTTGTTAAAATCATCACTGGGCTCACACTCTGTAAATAGCAGAACTGTATGCTGCAGTGTCTCTTGCCTGCTGAAACATGTTGTTAGGGTCATAAGCTTACACACATTCTGTTGCTTAGGCTTCCAGACATCTTCTATCGCTTGTTCTAGAACTAGATTGCTGCAGAGGACAGAAGCATAGCTGCATCTGCTCATATACAGAGAAATGGCCCCAGAGTGGCTGAAAGGATGAGGCATGCATAAGGGCATTGGCACATGAAATAGGTAAGATCCTAGACTGTATTTAGGAACATGGGATCTTTCCATGTCTCAATTTGATCCATTTGTAACAGGTAAGAACACTTTCATGCCTTATTATTTGGTAAAGGGTAAAGTACTACAAAATGTTTTGGAGAATGGTGAAGTACAAATGCTTTCTGCAAGGAAATGACCTTAAATCATCAAATTCTTTAGTAAATCCTTTTGACTACAATGACACTGTTCAGTTAAAATTTCTTTAAATTCAGAATGTGTGTCATGCAAAGCTGGTTTGGGGCATGCAAGACAGCTACCCATGACATGGTGTGCCAGACAGAGCATCCTCTTCTTCATGGCTTTTTCTTCCCTCCAGTCTTTGCCCTGGGGCAGTCCAACTGGCTGGTGTAGAGGCAGATAGCGTGGCTCTTTCCCTGAAAAGCCGTGGATCACTGCAGCTGTGCTCAAGGTCACCATGGAGCTGGAAGAGGATCCCCCAAATACCTCCTGCAACTACCTGTATAACCATCACACACCTGCTAACAATTAAGTGTGCAACAGGCTTCCAGTGCTCCCAGGAGAATCATCAGCAACTTCCATGCTGGTGTTTAGTATCCCTCCTGGAACTGTGAAATGGAACCAGTCAGCAGCCTCTTCTGTGATAATGCTGAGCACACAGGCTCATCACCCCCTCAAGACTGCCTGTTTCCACAACTGCATTTATTTCCCTGGAAGTAACATGGCTCCTGCTCACTCTAGCAGGCGGCTTCCTTCCCAAGCCTGTTGAAGACATTTTATGTCTAGGTTGCAATGCTTTGTACAAAGCATATTGGAACAAGCTAACCTTTAACAGAATTTTGTTGACCAGCATTATGTTCTTTCAAAATTATGTAAATCTAGCACACTCCAGGTAGATCGAATTACCTCTTAACATCACAGTGAGGAACTACTGAGACCTACAGTCCTTTAAAACTGCGAAAACATTTTGCAAGACTATTTTCTGTGTTGATTGAGTTGTAGCTACCTTGGGAAAAATCTCTGAAACCTTGAAAAGAAACCATTTCTTGTCAGCTCAACGTGACACTATAAAGAGACTTAGTATTAGGAAATGATTTCATTAAAAAGGTAAAGAAATCTTACCGAAACTTTAAGATGTGTCAAATCCCTATTGACAAGACCTTTCCCTTAGCACAAATGAGATAAATGAAAACATCAATGTCATATTAGGTAAGCAACTAAACTGAAAGAGTGAGTTTGAAGAGTCAGAAGACCTACTGGGAAAAGCAGAATATCTCTTCAATGGGCTGAAGAAATGAAGAACATTCTTCAAATGGCTGCTTTATCAGAATGTTAAAAGGCCAGGCCTTTGTGCTGCTATAATTTATAGATATCTCCTGTCTGTAGGACAAAGTGAAATAGAAAAACTTAATCATGTTTCTGCTGGAGGAAGAAAAGACTCAGCCTCTCTTACATGTAAAAACTCAAACTAATTTTACCTTGATTTCTTGGTATAATGTTACCAAATATGAATAAGTAGATAGAGGTGCACAGTGTAACTTTGGAAGCATCCTTACCAAAGGCAATAGCAGTAGGAACTCAAAAAGCAAATCTAAAATTAGCACATGGCCCTGTATTTCTTAGCATCTATAAAGCAGGAAGCACAAGACTCAAATTCCCTCCTGTGGGGGGTCTGAAGTAATTTCAGTCTGGTCTCTTCAGCTTTTCTTTCCATTTTGGTTATCACACGTGGTATCATCATGATTAATGAAGACATCTTCATGCACTAGAAATGTTACATTTGACAAGTTCTCCAATTAATGCATCAAATATTATGCTCAGTTCAAATTCCCTGAACCTATGAAGTTCACTTGAAAGCAAAATCTTTCTTCTGGGTAATATTCCCAACTTTCATAAAACTCTCATGCTTGCTTTAATGGAGAGGAGAATTAATCACCCTTCAGCTGCAATTTCTGAGGCTGTATCATTAAGCCACTTTATGGAATCAAGAAAACATATTTCTAGATTTATTGTGTGCAATAGTAGTGACTTCTAATTGGTGCCTAATCTAATCCTAAACTCATTTCCCTGGCTGATATCCCAAAGAATGAATGATTCTGCTAGATTGTGTAAAGGCTACAATCAAAATTAGCTTGGAGGACTACCTTGCTGCATCCATTGCTCCACTATGGGTCTCTCCTGGGCTGTGGGGAACTTCTGCTCAGTGCCTGCAGCACCCTCTCCCCTTCCTTTGGTGTCTGCAGGGCTGCTTCTCTCTCTTTTTTTCTCATTCACCCCTTTCCCTCCCAGCTGCTGCACAGCACATTTTTTCCCTTTCTTAAAAGTTTTCCCAGTGGTGCCACTGGTGTTGCTTGCCTCCTGTAATGGGTCCCTTTTGGAGCCAGCTAAAACTGGCTCTATCCAACACAAGGGCAGCCCCTGGTTTCTTCTCACAGAGACCACCCGTACAGCCCTCCCTCACTGCTATCAAAACCTTGCCACATAAGCCCAATACACTATGTCAAATGTCATACAAGGGATATAAATATCTTACTGGATATGCTACACTGAAAAGGTGATGCTGTCAGTACATGCTTCTCCTTAATGATAGTAGAGCACATGGCTGGTTTTCCCTTCACTTATTTCACATTAGTTATGTACCATTTTGTTCTTAAGAACTAAATTACTGTCTCTGTATTCTTAATGAAAGCAATCACTTGGGTTTTGGACAGTAACTGAACCCACGCTCAACTACAATCACATAAGAAGTAACAGTGGAGGGTGGGAATACACACGCAACTAAAAGATACCTATGGTTAATAAT
This sequence comes from Penelope pileata, assembly GCA_013396635.1. NCBI lineage: Eukaryota > Metazoa > Chordata > Aves > Galliformes > Cracidae > Penelope > Penelope pileata. The sequence continues at coordinate 3,025,246 of WBMW01002665.1, forward strand.
GGTGATAAGTGTAAGCACAGTAGATGGGTGATCTGTGGCCCCTTTTTCCTGCAGATACTGGCAATTTAGATGGGCCTTGCTCGGCTGTATCTGATTGTACCTCAGAAAAATGTGTTCTGGTTCTGCTGGGTATTGAGAATGTTTAATCCTGGTGATTCTTAAATGTTATGAAGCTCTTCAAGTCCATGTTGGTTATCAGCTGGCAAAAATGATTTCTCCTGACAGCATGACTGTTGAGATTCCCAGCTCCAAACAGGCCTTTGTAAAGGAGTATGAAAAGTATGCCCCAATTTTCAAGGCTTTTCCAGTGCTTGCTGAATGAAAGGCGTACCGTGAATTTGCTTATTCAACACACTGCTCACAAGAATGGAAGACCTTTTCGCTTGTTGTCCCTTTCAGAGCTGGCTTTTGCAACAGACGAGACTTAGGGATGCAAGGAATCTGTTGGCTTTACTCTGTCAAAGTGAAAAGAAGGTTTTGTAATTTTGAAAAAAAACACAGGACAATGAAATGAGCTTTTAACACTGCTCTTGTATTTTGACTCATAAACTTTCCACTCCAGTCAGGCTTTCTTTTTGAGACATAATTTGTTAGTTGGACTGAGGGTAAACCTTCCTAGCATCCTCTCAATTTGTGCAAGCCTCTGAAAATCTTTTGATTTAGTCTATGTCCTTTATCTATTTTCCTCATTCCCTTCTTGGGTTCTCTCCCCTGTCCCTTCTCCCTTGCTCCAATTTTTAATCAGTAGGAATACAGTTTATTTTTTCTTTTAATAAAATCTGGGAAATCCATCTCTTGCTACCTAAACTCAGTTGCTCTGCCTGGCTCATTCTGAACAGATATACAGAAACTGATGAGTTTGCAGATGAGTTTTAGTGATCAAGCCTTCCAATTGTCATCTCAAGCTAATGCATTTGTCCATTCCACTATAGCAGCCTTACCATAAGCTAGTGCAATGAGTTTTCACTTGCCAAGTTTGTCAGACTCACTTCTGTTCAGCACAGATAGCATGCTAATGCAGCAAGGCTTTCCTTTGTCTAACTGCAGTAATATTATGCTCTACAGTCTTTTCTGAATAATATAAATAAGAAAACAAATAACTATACAGAGACAGTTGTACATTGAGCCTGAGAGCTCTCCTCTGTTCCCCATATTTTCAGTTAGCATACATAACAACACAGAATAATTTGTCAGAGGGTTGATTTCAATCCCTACTTTTCTGTTCTAGCAATAGAAGGCTAGCATTTTTTTCCTCATGCACTCAAAGCCCAGCATTTTTCTGATCTTAATTTATGTCCACGGTACAGAATGTATCTGACTAGAACTAATGGTTATTTATATTCCAATTGTGATCAAAGAGGCACAGCAGTCTCCTGCAGTATTGCTTCTAACATAGCTGTATAGATTGTCACTGAAAACAGCATTTCAGCAGCTAGCAGACGAATTGCTTCATATTCATATGAGTTCACTGTTACAAGTAAAAATTCTGTGGAAAAAGAAAGGTGCATGCAAAGGACAGCAGTAGACATGATGAGTTTAGTGTTTGTTCTCTGCTTGAAGAGAAACAGTATCCAGGTCGAACTTTTGGGTGTTTTCAGCACCTGTGAAGTAATGAGCAAGGGTGGAGGTCCAGATGTTGCTGTTGCTCCTCTTTCTGATGCAGGGCTCAGATTCACTCCACTGATGACTCTTGCGTCTATAGTAGCAAATGTAATGGAGCTGAGCCTCTCTCTGCCTCTGGGAACAATGGTAGGTCTTGTGCTCATGTGCTAAGGTCTCCTCCAAAATGCAGTGGCCTCATCCATGTGGTTTGCTGGCTACGATGTGAGTACGAGCTCTGCTGGCTCCTTGCTCTCCTGTGAAAAGTGCTTGAGTACTTTGTTTGGCTGGGAGCTAGCTGGCACAGGCCGAATCTTTGTCAGCATGTGAGTATGCTAGCAATTAAGTGAGATGCGTGCTTGAGGCCATGCTATGGACATAGTCCCTGGGACTTGCAATGGCCCCCAGACTTTTCATGGATATTGGTGTGAAGGGCTGGGCACACAAGCTGCTCCTAAAGAATAGCCTGGCAAGCATGGAGGCAATGGCCTTTGCACCCTACGTGCTGAATTAGCAGCACTGAATGAGATACCATAGTCCTCCCTTGAATACAGACTGGAGATTATTGAAAAGCTCTCCTTGCCCAACCCAGTTCAATTTGGATATTCTCTTACTGGAGAGAACAATAAGAAATACAAGTGTTGCAGGAAACCTCAACAACTCTTGTGTATGCTGGCCAAGACAGGATGTGGCAATGTGGCTTTACCATGGGTGTGCAAAGAGCAGTGAAGGAGCTGTCCATGAGCAGACAGGTTGCACTTTGCCACTTAATCAGCCTTTTTTCTTCCTGCTGCTCTGAGTGGCACTGGGCTGTGTGCCTCGTTTGTTTGCCCTGGGGAGACAGCTCATTTAATGCAGAGAGATCAGCAGAGCCCTTTTGCTAGCAGAGTTGTATAAGCAAATGTTTAATTTTCTTTGTTTGGAAATATGAATTTGTATCCCCAGCCACCTTGGTGGTTAGCTTCCTCTATAATTAACAAGTGTTTATGTTGTCCCCATGGGGTACAAGTACAAGTCAATCTTGACTGCCTTTCCAGTACATGCAGTATATTTTTGCCAAGGCTCAAATACTTTCTAACGCAGTACATGCCATCTTTTTCCTAAAATCAATGTTTCAAAACACAATTAGCAGTACTGTAATAGATCACAAAATATCACGAAGGAGCTGTGAGCTAGAGGGCTCCAAGATACCACTAATAGCCTAGATAAGAATATGTCAGCTCTACTGTTGGAAAAAGAAGATTAATTCTGAGCTTTACATAACTGCTACTGCCGTGGACCTAAGCTTCTTTACCACATTGTTGAACGCAAATATATTGACCTCAAAGATATAAAATAACTTTTCTTTCCCTTATAAAATAAATGTTTTTCTGTTTTATTTGAACACAACTAAAAATATTTCAGAAATTTTAAGTCTATCTTTTAATCTTTTATGACCTACAGTAAGTAAAGAGCCATGAAAAAGTAGCTGCTACTGGCTGCAGAAAAGGTTTCTGTGATCTGTCAAAAAGAGGTGCTAGTACATTTAGTCTGATGACATCATAGGCTGTTTGCTTCCCAATCTCTTCCATGAGCTCTACATCCCAGGTCTGGCAGTATGTCTAATAAAAATGCTAGTATGATAGAGATGGCAAGGGAACTGCAAGCCTTCCCCTAGGTCATGTGGAAATGCTCATCACCTGCCACTTACTTCTTTCAGAGAGGGGTGCAGGGCATCTCAGGAGCCACATAGTGAAAGACCTGTCCAGGCTCACTCATGGAGCGCTGAATGGGGGATTGGAAACCTGCAGTCCTAAATGGCAGAAGGATGTGCACTTGGTTAATGAAACAAGTCTGCCTTTTTCTGTTAATCTCTTCATCTCCTAAATCCATATGCCTGGTAGGAGGCTGCCTTGACTTAAAATAAAAATTAAACAAAAAATTAAACAGTACCTCTCTTTCTCTTTTGCAGTATCTGCTGGATATGCTTGCCTTTCCCTAGTAATGTTATGCATCAGAATATGGCTATAGGAGCACAAATGTAGCATCTATTTGAAAAAATTTGAGAAAAAAATTGTAGTGCAAAAGCTTCATACGTATTTTTTGCTAGATTTGCTAAACACTTCTGCCAATATAATAAACCTCCAAAATAATCCTGACAATTCACTGAAGAGGCCAAGAATCTAAGTCATTATTGATTTTCTCCTTTAAATAACATTCATAAAAATATTTTAATTTGCTGTGGGCAATGAAATGGAATTACCACATTGCAAAAGCAGAAACCTCTCTTCTATAACTGGAGTATTGCTAAAAGCAAAAGAAGAGTTGCAGCAATCCATTGATTTTGGGGAGCTGTTAGAAAACCTTGTGATCACTGTAGTCAGGTAAATTAATGCCAGGCAGTTCATAAATTTTCTCACCGTCACTGCATCGACATTTCAAACATAAGCCTCTAGCCTTGCTCTGAAAAAAGCATGAAGTCAACTAAATCAGGAAGTTGTGCATGTACATGTAAATATTTGCAAAATCAGTTTAGAAACATTGTATTTAATTTGTACGCATGGTAAGGAAAGACCACACATATGAATAGATTGCAATTCTAAAGCTGATATCTCTCAATAACAGCTACGAAGCTAAATATACGGCTTTTCCTTTGCATTTGACAAGCTTATATCTTTTAGTTTTATTTTATACATGTGATAAGGAGTTCTGATCCTGCTGGGAAGCCCCCACGTGCCCCTGTCATACAAATGAATCACTGTAACCTGGTATACATCTTGCTTGCATCAGTGCTGAAAACTTGCTAGGGAATTTCAGCCAGCCACAGGAAAAGCTAGCAAATAGTTCACAAGTCACGTATCAGTCACATCAAGTAGCGATGCGAATAGAGTATACTCCCAACAAATGTCCCAGTAAGGTCCCCCAGATACTGCTGTAAACTTCTGTAAGACGTGTCCCTTTCTGAGCATTAGGCCATTTTCTTTTTCCTGAACTACTTAAACTGCTGTGGAGCTCCTCTGTGCCTAAACCTCTGCAGTACTCAGGGGCTTCCCTTTGCAGCTCTGCAGCCCTTCTCCCGTACTACTGCTGGCTGCCTTTCATTTGTAGCTGTGTGAGCTGTCATGCTGAGGCTGCTGCCTTTCCTGCTCTGTTCTTGAGATAATGTTTGTCATCTCAGACCTGGAGATCCTGAGTGCTGTTATGTGATTGCCTCTGGGATGAGAATCTCTTTCTCCTTTTTTTTTTTTTTCCTTGAAAGTAACTTTAACCTCTGCAGTCAACACACACAGTCATCTACGGACTTTGCAAATGAATCTTTATGCACTTAAGGCTGTCTCAGTATTTTTTAAGAAACACGAATCAAAATATATATTTTCCTTTCATAGGTCATAATTAACTGATAGAGTTCTTGGACAAAGTATTGTTTAGATCAAGTGTTTGAAAGTCTATATAGGAGACAGATGAAAAATAATGCTATCCATTATGTACAGAGTTTTGAAAAAAGATTTCTAAAAGAGAAGATATTCATGAATGTGAAACAACAGCAGCCAGTGCAGTCTTAGGAAGTGGTTTCCTTTATGATTTTTTTTCTATTACTGTTCATTATGGAGTTTCTCTGAAGATTTTGCTCGTGGCTAGTACAACAAAGAAAACACCAAAATATTAATTTCATAGGGAGTGTTGCTACAGAAAACAATGATGAGACTGGTAGCAAAATTCCAAATGGGATCCACACTTTGAGAACACGGCTGTCTATGTGGTCATAGGGACTTCAATAAACACTAATTGTACTTACCCTAATTGCAGGGGTGAATATTCTAATAAACAAATGAAGTTATCATTGTCTCTTGGGTCCAAAGAATCTTGAAGCATTTTTACAGCTTTACCAGATGTCAAGAGATACCTGCTTCATAGCAGCAATTAAAAGCAGCCATTTATAAATCTTTCTAAGTAACATGAGACTGATCTTAAAATCTCTGCTCTAACACCCAGGAGGGCCTTTAACCTGGGCTTCACACAGCTAGTCAAAGTGTTGGTAGTATGATGAGAATTATAAAGCTATAATTAGATATTAAAACAGTGGGGAAGGAGAGATGCTTCTCACCTGTTTTTTACTGCTGTGTCCTACAATGCTGAAACATCTAGTTATAGATTTCCACTATAAAGTACCTCAGCTTATTTATTACATAGTTGCCTACCTCCTTTTTCAAGAGATTAAGTCTTCCACATGAACACGGTCCTGAAGGCCTTCTGTGAGGTGTCGAGTGCCTTCAATTACCTGTGACTTCACTGGGGCTTGACTATACTGAACGTCTCACAGGAGCTGTTCCTATAGCCTCAATTCTCACAGAATGCAGAAAGCAGCAACAGAGCGCTGTGAAGTTCTGACAACTGGGTCAATTATACACCAGCATGAGAGTGTGCAGTAGATTAGGCCCACTTGTTTTCACTAAATAAATTAAAAAAAGAAATGGACAAGAAGCATTGCCTCTGTGAAGTGACTCATTTATGGGACAGTTGCCTAGCTTTGGTTTAACATATATTTACGTAGAGTTTTGCTTATCAACAGAAGTAAAATAGTTATAAGAGCGATATTCTGTAAAGCCCGTGGAAATCCAGAATGGGAGGTATAAACAAACAAAAAATCTATTCCTGGATGAAATATAAAAGCAAATAGATGAGCAAAATGCAAACCAGGGTTGAATTTTGAAAGGACAACTCAGAATTCTGCAAATTACTGGAGTGAAAATAGCATAGCCAATTATTCTGAAGAAGCTGGATCTTCAGTGGATATAATAGTTAATAAAAGGCAATTTGGCACCATGACATTATGAAGCTTTAATGGTAATGTGGGCTTTCCAATGATACAGCACAGCTGATAATAAGCACTGGTGTTACAGCTGCGGTCATCCATTTCTATTCAATCATCTGTCTCAGTGCCTGAAGCTGTTCAGCAAGACCAAGAGAAACAACATTAGTCTCTTTATTATTTATAACTCTTTCCTCCCCCCCCCAATAACACTGCAATACCATAAACAGTGTTTCCATGGAAACTCAAACAAGAGACAATTACCATGAGTATTTGCGGTTTATACCTCTAGGAATATAGGTATCTAAAGTTTCAACCTGTCTCTGCATAACAGGAAAATACAGAAGTACATGGTATTTTTAATTACTGGATAAAATTGGCTAAGTTTGGGAATTTTGTGCATTGCAGTACAGTGTGCCATAATCATGCTACCCATTTGCATGTCATGCTTTTCATTGACTTTAATTCCTCTGAAAGCTGTTCTTTAAAAGTACAATTAAAAGAAGTTTCTTGTTTTTATAGGCTTTGGTGATGCTAAATTGTGCATTACACATATGTATTGTAGAGTATTAGCCTTTAAGGACTGAGAAAGCAAAAATGTCTGTGGGTTTTGTAATGCAGATGGATAAACCTGAGGCTGTATGAGAAATAGAAAAAAAATTAAGTGATGTGAGCTGTAATGGTCATCCACAGGTTACCTAAGGCAAACTGAGAAGGAAAATATTTCCTTTGAGTTAAAAACTGGCCGGAAGAGTGAAGAAATTCATAGGAATTTCAACATGCCTTTACCCCCTATTGAATTACTCGATCAAACTATGGGCTCAATAATTCTATGGTAGAATATACAAATATAAAGAGGACCAAAATAGCAGTTTTTAGTAATACCATGGTGTAGTAGGTAAAGAATTCTGCTTTTATTTCATGCAGAATGTCACACAGCTCCAAGATTGCCTTTTTCCGTTTATATGAGAGCAAAATTTCTGTAGAACTCAATGATCCACTCAGATCACTCATATGAAAGAAAGGGGTTGCTAACAGGGACTTGGTTCAGGTTTATGGGTAAAACAAGCACGATGTTGTTCAAAAAGCAGAATATAAAGGACGGGAAGACATCTACAGCTGTGGCACTAGACCTTTAGTTATTTATGTAAGGTGGAAGAGTATTAAAAAGGGAGGTCTCGAGCAAGTCCCCTGCTCTGTCAGTAACAAGTGTGGCATTCTGTGCCCTGCTCTGTGAAATGAAATCAAACACCCACTTCTGCAGAGAGGAACTGAAGGAAAGATCCTTGGTGAAGAGGTGAATCAGAACTGAGGCATTCTGGAGAAAGTTCTGGGACAGAGCTAAAGTAGACTGAGGCAGCAATAGCTTTATGAATTTTGTCCTTTCTTTTCTTAATTTGTTAACAAGTGCTTAAAATCAAAGCATTTTCTTTTGGGGTTTAGCAGAACATGTCAGAAGATGTGAAGATAATTTTTTACACTGCTTGCTTTGGCAAGAATCTGAATTTGTTTGTTTGTTTTCATCTGAGCCAAATCTGCTTTGCAATCATTTTCTTTGCCTGCAGATCAGTTACTGACAAATCCCAACTGCAGAATAATATCATGAATATTTGTTTTTTGTTTCTCTGCCAGAATAGCTACTGCTTCCTCCTCGAAGAAACTGGAATAGCTCTTCCCTCCTTTGGGCAGAAAACTGTATTTTCTTCACTTTTAAGGAAGGTATCTCTTAAGTTTTAAAGTTTATTTTCTGAGACAGCACAGGAGAACTTCCCCAGGTTAGTGGATTGGCTAGTAAAACATTTTTCTATCTAGAACAAGGAGATCTAATCAAGTTATTGCTGTATTCTAGTGACATCTTACAATATCATTACATCAACATTTTTTGCTGGCAAAGAATAGAATATTTGTTCTCCACAACTGTAGAGCCAAAGAGAGGTATATCCATCTGAACAGTTCTTGCTTCATATGGTTACCCTTGCACATTACTTCATTTTAGCACTTCATTTTAGATTTTCTTAATTTCTTTTGTATTACACAACTTTGTTTCACTCTGTTGTGACTTTTGGAATCAAATCTCTCTATTAGAAAGATTGGGATCCAGTTTCTTTAGCAGGGGAGTCTAGCATAATTTTGGATGCTCTAGGATATCTGAAACATCCTCATAGTGTTGGTAGATGTACTGCAGGACTTGTAGGAGGCCTGTGCCCTTCTGGAATAGCAACTGAGTCTGTGCTGTTTGCATGGTGCTAGATCTGTCTGTAACGTGATGTGTACCACCCTTTCTAAGCCTCTCACTAAAGCAGAGGCACAGGGTATTTGCTGGAGCTAACTGGAATGCAAGAACTCCTGTTCAAGCTGCTGAAGCCTTTCAGCTACCTCCAAAAGGTAGCTACATGCAAACTGCTCATTGACAGGTGTGTGCTGTCTTCCCAGAAGTGCCCAGAAATGGTTTGGCAGACTGCTAACCAGAACAGTCCAAAACGATACCAAGGACTGTTCTAATAGTTGCGATGACTTAGTTCAGCTCTCTAGAGGTATTCCCTGCAATTCTGTTGCTTGCTGGTGTAGGTGTAGCCTAGGACTTCATCAGCCCATTCCTACATTCAAGTTGAATCAGAAGATAGTCCAGGAGCAAAGGGACCTATGGAGTCCATGTGCTCCAACCTCCTGCTCAAAGTCACCTCCAGGATTAGAGTGCTGTGACTGGGGCCTTTTTCATCCAACTTCTGAAAATATCTGGGGGTGGAGATTTCACAGTCTGTCTGGGCAACCTGATCCAGGTCTTGAAAATTCACTGTGAACATTTTTGTTCTTGCATCCAAGTAGATACAGGCCATTTCTGACTTAGGCATCCTACCAATCCTTTGAGATGTCTCTGTCCAAACAACTTATTCTTGCAAATTTTTGGCTGGATTTTGCACTGTGCAGGTACAGGTATGTGTTACTGCAGCTTCTTGTTATTTTCCATTAAATGTTACAAAGGAATGGGCTGTGTGAGTTCCTTCAGCCCAGCCCAGCCCAGTAGTGAGGTAGTGAGGTTAGACCTGACAGACTTAAACATCACTGATGGAGAATAGCACAGAGGTGAACAAAGATGTGGGGACTCTTTCAGACCCTTCTGCTTGCTTCCCCTATCTTTTTTTTTTCCCCTGTTGCTTTTGTTTCATTGTAGCTCTTTGCACTGCCTACCTTTGGCATTTTTTCATGGCTTCTCAGGCATGACGAAAGATATTTGTTAAGGTTTGGAAGAAGGCAGTCATCCTGAAAAAAATAAGCTGACAAAATACTGAAGCCAGGTGGATGTGGGTCTCCTTTCTTCATACTACAGCTGCATCAAGGAGAGCAGCCTCTGTATCATTCTGTGTTCAGCTGACAAGTTGTGGCAGGTTATTCCACTAAGCCTTGAATTCTGTTTTTTTAATTCTCACCTTTAATCGTGCACGCTTTAATGTCATCTAGCCGGATACCTCAAAGAGAGTGTTTTCCCTTACATTCTGTGAAAACATGCAATTTCTAGTCATTATTTCCTTAACAAATGTCATAATGGCTCCAGTTATTATTTCTTTTAGAGGAAGAAATTTCATAAACATTAGGCTGCACAATAAACTAGATTGCATTGTTTTCAGCAAGCACAGACAGAGGATTTTAATCACTTATTCATTTAATTACACTGGAAAAAAAGACTAACAAAGGAGATCTCAGCTCAGCCTCATTGTTTAATCTCCTCTTATTCCTTCCACTTCATACTTACCATCCACCCCTGAGTTAGCAGCCCCGTGAAGGCCCCATGAGTGGCAGGGAGGAGGCCATGTCAAGGTGGAGCCAGGCAATGGGCCAGGGGTGATGGCCACTGGACTTGAGCAGGGCCCAGGCTTGGGCAGGTGCCACAACACAGTTCCTGGTGGTGGTGGACATCCTCACTGTTGCTGCCCCAGCCTTATGGCCCTAGATAGAGATCCCAGTGCTCACAGTGCCATAGGGCCTGGTGCGGCCTTGGAATGCTGCTGTCTATATTCTATCTTGAATGTTCTCCATCCTCTGCCCTTGGTCTCCTCATAAGCATGCATAGTGCCGAGTCCCCTCCAAAGAAACAGCAATGTTCACAGAAATAAAAAGAAGAAAAACTCTGGCACAAAAAGCGTGCATTAGTGAAATGGCAGCTTGCCTTTGCTTTCTTCATGATGCATCGTGTTCTCACTCCCCAAGTTTATCTTTTAATATAAGCAGTGGCTTCTTTGTTTTCGTGTTAATGTGGTTTAAAATACCTCTATGGAAAAGATTTAAATGATTTTCCATCTATAGAGAAGGTCAAAGAGTAGCTCAATTGCTTACTTTTTTGTTTTGTTTTGTTTTTAGGTTGTGCAGTAAAGCTTTATGTTACAAGATTAAATCATACTGGAGATTATGATACCTCATTGTGTTAGCCTTCATTATTCAGATTAAATAAAATTTTATGTGACAAGGGATTGCTTTATTTTTCACAAATTGATTTTCATTTATACTGTGTACCCTCTAACTTGTTGTATTTCAATACTTTTATATTTAGATATGGTGAATAATGTTTTATTTCCTGTGGGAGAGTAAAAATGGAGATAGGAAAGTAAAAATCTTTAAATAATATTTTGAGATATTCCAAGAAGTTATAATCATAGAGAAAAAAATGTGAGTTCTTTCTCATAACATTGCTTAATCCTCAAAATCTTATGGAATTCCGGGATGATTTTAACTTATCATTTTGATTTAAAACTTGCAAGTTCCACATTGTCATCATGGTGTACTATCACAGGCAAAACAAGACACAGTTTTCAATGAAAAGACACCTGATGGATTTAGTACACGTTTTAAAAATGGTCAGTATGGAATGATTTCTTCTAGGTCATTAAATTTTCACATAGCTTTCAGAATCATTACTGCAACTGCAAATATTCCTGAATAGATAGCATATGTCTTCCAGAAATATATAATACAACTGGAAAATATTTAGAGAAGAACCAGAGACCTGCTCAAAATTATGGAATGTCTTCCACAGAACGAATTCCTTAGTAATTTAAGTCTTCCTAGCATGCACGGTTGGACTAGATGATCTTGTAGGTCCTTTCCAACCTAGTGTTTCTACGATTCTATGATTCTGTGCAAAGTAGGTTACTGCTATATGCCTTTCATTACAGAAATTGGAGGCCTCAAGTCAAGGTAGGAGGCGCATTGCTCAAAATAAATAAATTCCAAAGTCTCTTTGGGCAACAGATAGACCAGGATAACTCCTTGCCATGGCATACTACGATTTTGAAGAGTTTGCAAAGGGAACTGAGGATAAATAAATGTATAGCTGTCATACACAACTCAGGAAATGCCTGGGCTGAATGCATTTGGAGGCTGGTAGATTAGGAGGAATTCAGATGTGTACTTGACCTGTTCTTATTCTCCCACAGGCATTTGTTACAACTACTGCAGAAGGCAATATGCACAGACAGTTAGGTAAATCTTGGGTCTGTTCAGTACAGGCCTTCTTATCTTCCTGGTTATGGATCTTGTGATTGTTCATACTTTATTTTCTCAAATGTCCATGTATGGCAGCATGAATGAACAGGGCTACTTTGGACATAGCATCTCAGGATTATTAAATACACAGTTCTATTGTCTTCTGAACATGACTTAAAATGATATTTTCTTTACCCTGACTAAGTTTTGTCACACTTGTATTTTGCCTCTGCTACTGATATTTTTCTGAGATCTGAAATGAATTTTTGATATGCTTTCTCTGTGACAAAGAAAGAAGTTTTATATTCAGGGCAGCATTGCTGCCAGGCAAAATCTGTTCTGACATTCTTTTTCCATAATTGCCTTTATCTTTGTTGTTTTTACACAGCTTCCCTCCCAGCTCCCCCTTATTCAGGATTCTTGAGGTGGGTATAAGTCCCTTAAATAATGTGCATGGAGTGCCTTTCTATTTATCCACAGTGGATCTACTCCACTGTGGATACCTTGAGTCTGTGAGGCTTATCCTAGCTGCCTTGAATTGCGCTGCATATGCTGTCACTGCAGACTTGTACATTCAGTGTGAGATGGGTAAAAGAGGGTGGAGCAGTGCTGCCACTGCTGTTGTATAGGCCCTAGATAGTTAGCATGCACGATGGACGGCAAGCCTTCCTGTTTCAGTGACCCCTAATGCACATAGAGTAGAAATAGGTCTTATACGAGCTGTGTAAAAGGCAGTGATTTTTCCACCTGTGATCTGTGGATCCCTAGAGGTGAGCGAAAAATTGCAGAAGAAGGTGTAAATTCACAGCACAGAGGAGAGTAATGTTACTTTCAGAAAAAGCATAGGGCTACACAGTTTCCAGACAGGTTGAAAATCATTGAAATGGTTGACCTATAGTTGGAAGAGAGTTTCTCTCAGCCCTGCCAGGCAGATGCACTTCTAGGATTCTTTCACAGCAGTTCTTTGTCCTGTCACACCCTCTGAGCACTGCTTTGCAGGGAAATTTGAAAAGGACCAGAAAAATATCAAGGAAATGAATGTACATTAAAGAACTAGTGGAAGCAGAGATCTTTGTTAAAAATGGAAATTTACATCTTGTTGATCTATGCTCCTTCAGGATACGTTTAATGACGTCTGGTTATTCAAAATTCAAGAGAGTAGAATTTGGAATAAAACATGTTTTATATTCATTATCATGACATCTCTCCTCCCCTCTCTGCTTCCCCTTTGAGGCTGTATGCACTTTGTTTAACAATAGAAATTTAGATAGGTTTTCTAGGAGAACAAAGCCACTGAGAGCACAGTTCATTCATAGCTATAACTGCTCTCTGTGTGCAGTGGTTTTTATTAATTCTCTGAACCAGCAATCAATTATTGAGTCCTCAGATGTCTTTCCTCTTTGTCAAAGGGCCACTGGAAGGCAGTGTATAAAGCATCCCCTCTAACAATAAAGATATCTGAGCCACTCCGTCAGAAGGGTTCTGTATCCAATTATTTGCAACCTCCTTGCAGATATGATTCTATGGAGTAAAGGGGAAACATACTTCACTCATTCTCTGCACTGATAGTAATTTAATAAAAATAAAAAGCTATCGATTTTTTTGTTAACTGTGCTAAAAGGCCACTGTAATCTTGGCTTCACTCTGCTGTTGGCAGAGTATTCACCTAGCAGATTTTTTACTTTTCCTGGAGCACCATATATTAAATGCAGTTCTAATGTGTACAAATGATTAGTTTAGCTGAAGCGGGGTAAGATTTATAATACCTTCCTGTTATTTAACTTCTCTTACTCAATTCAGATATTAGCAGCATTTGCAGAGATTTATCTCCTGTACTTTGCAATTTTTTTTTCTTCCATTTCTTAAGCCAAATGACTCCCTGAGCTTCCTGAGCTAGGACTTCGTGGGCAGTAATTGCTTTTGACAGATATACAAAATAGTGTCTTATTTACTGGCTGTTATTGCAATAACCACTCTGTGATGCTAACACTTAGCTTAGGTGAAAGAGGACTGTCACTTAGACTGTATTGTAAACCTCAACTTGAATAGGAGGTTAAATCAGTAAAGGTAGACTCATGTTACATTATTTTATTTGTCTACAAGTGTGGATCTACTACCAACTAGCTGTTCAGAGATATGCCTGCTTGAATATCATTTGTATTATCTATTCCCTTTGGAAATTCCTATTTGTCTACATGGGTATGAACAATTCCTTAATTTAAAGGTGAATTTCAGGTGATGAAAAATGGGGTATATGCATTCATTCCATTTTAGGTGCACTTTTTCTCTAGAAAACTTTATAGTTTGTGATGATGAATCATCAGAATTTGAAGTCAATTTGTCCAAGAACCTAACTGCTAACACAAATGCAGAGAGACATCTTCTTTTATAATTCCTTCAAAGATTTTGAGCTGTTAGTCAGGATCAGTGCTCATCTTTATTTCCATCCAAGATGTATTTTCAAAAGCGAAAATAGGGAGGAAGACCACAGGTGATCTAGGAGTCCAGACTCCCATTATAGCCAATTTAGCTGCTAAAATCAATAGAGAGCAAATCAGTAGTGTTTACTTTAGAGTGGGTTAAATTCTTCTCCAGGCTCCACTGACTATGTATGACTATAATGAAAAGCAGAAACTTAAATATCTTGTAAATAGACACGGTGTGGTTCTGTCCTGTACCTAGCAACACTTTACACACCTGTCACACCCACGTGGAGCTGGCAGGAAACACAGAACATACATCATTTTGTAAATGCAGTAGGAGAACAGGTGGATGTCCCAGGGTACCACGAATAGCAACATCTGTGTATGGTTAGGCAGCTGAGTTATATCTACATTGCAACTCTTAAACTGAACAATTTGCAGGCTGGGGTTGAATCCAGATCCTGTTTATCTTGGAATAAAATAATTTTTCAAGAGATATATGATTAAGTTCCACAAACATAGCTGTGCACTGATGCGTGAGATTGATATCCAAAGGATATTCCTGATTTTCAGCTGCAGAGGGTACGGGTCTGTCAGCCTGTAAGTGTCTTGGGTGGCTTTGGGCATCTTAAATGTCATGACAATATTCATGCAACTGAATTATGTCCTGAATTGAGACTTTTTTCAGTAGAAAAAATATTCATATTAGGAAAGACCTTGTTTGTGTATTTTGAGAACTACTAGTTTGTGTGATTTTACTGGCAATGAGCCGAGGTTTTCTGAGCCGTCAGTGCACTAGGAGCACTTGTTACCAAAGCAACACAGTAAGGCAGACTTACAATAATCTGATGTACTTTGTTGGCCCCTGGCAGATGGATTTGGCTGTGAAGCTCTGGTGGCGGAGGTAGACATTTGGAGTAAACTCTTGGCCTCCAAATTGCCATCTATTTCAGTGGGACCAGAATTCCATCTTTTTCTGCAAGGAAAGTGGATGATCTAGTTTGGTCTTTGTGCCTCAGTGAGATCATGACCAGGAGTATGATAAAATAATACAAATACAATAAAAATGCAGAAGTGATAGTAATACCAGACCACACCTAATGACTAAGAGGATAACAGTCCTACTATAAATGATAAAGAAAGGAAGATGATAAAAGCATGCAACTGAATTTCTTAATACTTAAAATTGGGAGTAGTGACAGGTCTCAGCACTTCTCTGGACAGCTCCTGCAGAGGCAGGGTGTGCAGTTAC
Organism: Penelope pileata; assembly: GCA_013396635.1. Lineage (NCBI taxonomy): Eukaryota > Metazoa > Chordata > Aves > Galliformes > Cracidae > Penelope > Penelope pileata. Next base: position 3,040,787 of record WBMW01002665.1, read on the forward strand.
TTTTGCTGCTCAGAAAGTGAAGAAATAGCTTTAGTAGTAACAGCTGATTCACAGTTGACATTTCTATCTGTCTTCTTGCACATGTTTAAGGAAGTGTGTATACTAAGTTGCTGGGGAACTGCATTGTTCACTGAGGCAGAAAGAAGTCTCTAAACTGTAACTAAAAATGTGCCAGTAAATCCTGTACAGTAACTATAAAATTATTTTGTGTTGATGCTGAAGCCAGCAGCAAATGGCAAAGGTCACTTCTACAGTGTCACATGATAGATCTGAAGCCAGACCTTCCAAACTGGGTCTACTTCACTGCAGCCAGTGCCCTTACAGGGGAGACTGACACATCTCACCACTCAATGGTCCAGAGAGTTTCAAGAAAAGGGAGAGGTATGTCTAGCAAGATTGATGTAAGGTACACAGTTCACCTGAAGGACAATACTCTCCTGAGCAGCATCACTCAGGGTGTCGATTCATATAAACACACAAACAACAGGGAAGTCTCCAGATAGCAATACTGAGCATTGTGCTCAGACCACTGCATATTGATGATTTTTGATATATATTCTGACCATGCAGATGCAAATGATCTACTGTAGGCTAATAATCTGTAAGTACAGAAGATTACCTTCTTGATCATTTGCTTGGAAGTGGTGCAGACTCTTAAGGAGTGGGACATGCAGTCATCCCATTGTCATCAGGAAGCGTCTGGTCATCCCTGTATGCAAGCTGGCTCCACTATTTTGCTCTCCAGCTGTGGCATAGTGGTTTGGTCCTAAAAAGCCTGCTATGGCAATTGCTGTAATGAGTTATGCAAATGCCTGTGTGTATAGTCAGTCCTGAACTGACACCATCAATGAGACCCCTCATTTAATTCTCATTCTAGAAATGTGGCATGCCCAGTATTACATGGTCATCAAAAATTCCATCCAACGTTCTCTGAAAGAAGCCAAGAATAGTGTAATAATAAAGAGTGCCTTTGTGTCTGCATTTGGGACATCAGTGATCATAATGTAATTCATGCGCACAGACAGGGGACATGCATATCACGTCTGTGCATTTCAGAAGCTAGGATTTTTCCTCCAGAAACTTATAAGCACCCCTTTCCAACCACAATGTTGAGATTGGTGGAACAAAGGTGTACCTACATTTCTGTGAGGGTGCACATATCAGGTACAGCTTGGTTCTAGACAGTTATCCATAAATACACCCCTCAACGTCACCCCTCTTATACCAATGAGGATAGTGTTATGACACAATGAAGGCAGTCCAAGGGCTAGTTGCTATGGGTGTTGCTAGAGAAGAACAGTAGGATCAGATGGACAATCAAAAAGGTCCAAAGAGATGAGAATCATTTGATCTGACAGCAATTGAGATGAATGCTAGACCTCAGGCCACAGTCTCAGTATTTCTGGGGGAAAAAAAAACACCACCACCACATGGGATGAATTTTGCACCAGAATCAGAAATAGTGTAATATTTTGCAGATGTAGTGATTCAATATGAAGTTATTCTCTGGCCCTGCTACTGTCGCATAGATCTACACATGGATCATAATTGCTATCTTTTACTTCCTCTTACATCGTCAGTTTTAAGGAAGAAAAACAGTGAAGGTTTTCATAACATAATATAGACGCGGTCAAATTATGAACTTTATACTCACTTCTGTCAAAGACCTAGCAGCTTTTGTAAAGAACTCTCCTGTATTTGTCCCTGAAACTACTAAAAAGAAGAAGTGGTTAGAACCTTTCCTACAGCATTTTAAATAGAAAGCAGAACTTTCTTTTAATTCTTCTATTTCTACTGGCTGTTTACTTCATTGAGGTAGGGTATAGTTTTTATGAATGACATAAACGAGAGTCTGTGGATAACTGAACTGTAGTAATGGTGAAAGATTTTTTTTGCCTTCTTACTGCATGAGAAGCTGTGAGAGCCATCATATTGATAATGAGTGATATACTTTCCCTCAGCCTGTAACTGTGAAAAGAAAGCCTTTCCAATTACTGTTCAAATTCATTGCCTTCTTTTGCTTTAACTTAATTTTCTTACTACTCTGGTCCTTTTTGTTGAACAGTGTATTTTTATAGCCCATTCCCAGCTGGGAGAGACAGTAGTTGAGTCTTCCTCTGGCCTTCTTTCTTGTTCAATATTTTTCTCAACAATTTTCCTTTGATTGCAGCCAGTAATCTGCCAGCAGCACTCCATTTTCCCAGTCCATTCTCCCAGTACTTTCATTGCATATACCTATTATGTAGCCAAAGGGCTTTTAAAATAAAAAAGTTACATTACTGTTCAGACTTCTTTCAAGTTCTACTGAATAGCTGTTAGCTATATCTAGGGTAGATTGCTACAGCAATACTTCTGACCGAAAAGTAAATGCTGTATTTTGATAACCAGTCACCAAAAGCCAGTCATACCCTTTTAGAGAATGTAATGTTTACTTTGTCTAGAGGATCTAATATTTATTAAAAAAAAATTCTCAAGTGAACATTATTTTTTCACTGTTAATGAAACAACTTGAGCTATTTTCACGTTTTTGCTTAGAATGAGTAGGCAGCAGAATAGACACTTCTGACGAAATTAACTCACCTAGCTTTGGATCTCGGAAATGTAGCTAACTAAATCAAAGGCAACCCCTTACAGCTCCCATCAAAGTCTATGGTATGAAATAGGCATTTCTGGGGCATGACTCAAGTGACTTATTTTAGACTTTTCCTTTGGGATGAGGTGAATCGCACCAAAGTGGCTCTTTCTCCATGTTGATTACTCCACTTAGGGTGACTGGCTCAGTCAAATCCCAGCTTCTGGGTCCATGCTGATCTTTATAGGTGATTGACATAATTAAAATTCAGTGCTAACTCAACATCTGAACGTAGCATTAGGCTGCCAGTGTTGATGGAAGAGCAGAGCAAAGTTTTGCTTTCTGCTTTTTTTTCTGAATACATAGATAAGACATTTAGCTTTAAAGTCTGTTATTATATCTTTAAACATAAATTATGTGCTCCTTTAGATGCATTAGGCAGCTGTACCTTCTTCAGAAATCATAGAGAAGTGCAAATGTTCATTAGCTTTGATTATGAAGTCACATATTTATAGATCTAAATGTTGGAATAGTAAATAAACTAAATACGGCTCCTTTAAAAGGATATCAAGACTTTCCAGATGCAATGCAGCAAAGAAATGGACTATTCTGAGGGCACTTGATAAGGATGATAGGAAAAAGGATGTTTACTTTTTGGGACAGTCCCAAAGTTTGCATCTAGGAAGACATTATTGGAAAAGTGTGATAGTCAAAGTTCTGAAACATTTTTTTTTTTCCCCAGTGAAATGTAGTGGCCGTTTAAGTCCAAGAAAGCAGGTGGACAGAAAGTGCCTGCACTATTGCTAAAGATGCAAGAGTGAATTATATACTTTAGCATGAGTATCTTTAGTAAATTTTTACCTAGCTTTTAGAGATGAAAGAAAACATATAATCTGCCCTTCTGTTGAGTAAAATATTTGTGTGCCACCATGGAGCCTCTCTACTTATTTTTAAAGGATGAAGGATAAATGGAAAGATAAACTCCCAAATCATATGTGATTACTATTAATTCAGAAATTATTGTGATGATTTCCCTGAAACACAAAGAACATAACAGAGAATTTCACAGTACAGAGGACATACCAGTGCTCAGGATATCCTATAAATGTTTCTCAAAACGCATGAAGAACCTTCTTTGAGCACAGCAGTAACAATCCTGAGAGGTTTATTATGCAGTCTTCCAGCCCTATGCACTGATATACTGGCCAGTTTACTCAAAAACTCATTTCTAAACTTAGGCATGTTATAGACGTGAAAAAATTTATTTGGAAGAGGAACTGTGTAGTGAAAGTGCCTGTAGTTGTCACACACAGGCATAATTCTCTGTTCTGTTGTTGCTATGTTCAGTGGCCAGCATACAACACAGCAACACTTCATGTGAACAAAATTTCTGCTTCGATTAGTCAAGTACACTTCTTTTCTGGATAGTCCTACCTGGAAAATTAAGGTATCAAAAGACTCTTCAGGACTACTGCTCCCCTGCTTCCATATTGCTTCTCCTGCCTCTGCTTCCCTCTCCACACAGGTTTTCACTGATTTCTTTGAAGAGAAGACTAATGAAAGACACTACAAATACTCTCTTGCCTTTGATTTCTCTGCCTTGCCTCTACTCTTTCCTTCTTTCTTCCTGTTATGAATATAAACCTCTCATTCGTTTTTCTCTATTTTGCTTCCATGTTATGTTCCAGTGTCTTTGGGTGCTTTTCTTGCACTCTGCTTGCTCAGTGTATTTATTTCCCCATTCTTCCACACTTAGGAAGCCCACCCATTATCCTCACCTCATTTTTTTACTTCTTTCCAGGTCTTCCTTTTTCATTGTTCCTAAACTTACTGGCATTTTTAAACTCTTCTCTGACTTCAACACATCCATCCATCCATCCATCCTCCATCCCTGATGTATCTCTACAATTTCTCTCACTAAAGCCTTTGATGACTGCAGCTGAATCTCAGATCCAGATCAGCAGGCTTATCTTTTTCAAATTATCACGCACCTGCAGCACATTTAATCAGGCTATTCTTACCGGGTTCTTGCCCTTACTCAGGGACTTTGTCCTCTCTGAGATTCCCTTGTGATTCTCTATGATTTTTTTCTATTTTTTTTTTTTTTTTTTGAGTTGCAATACAATTCCTTTAGTTTCCTATGAGTTTTGGACAGATGCTTTTTGTCTCTATCTACATGCTTTGTGTTTGGATAATTTTGTCAGTAAACAAAGTCAGCTCCACTTTCTAAGAAGGTGTAGACTTCTATTCTCCAACTTAAAACCTAGTTTTCTCTCTTTGGCACTGTCTTCTAAACGTTCAATGATCCACTCTGCTTACCTGTGATTAGAGGTAAACTCATTTTCTCTGGGCCACTTGGCAGCTTTGTGTCTTGTTTTCTCAGTCTTTAGTCACTGAAGTTACAGCCTGCGACTAGAGTGTTGCAGCAGTGTAACAATTGGAACAGCAAGTAGCCATACGGTTGAATTAGATGGAAATAAGTCAATATTGAAATGGATGTCAGATTACCTTGGAGAACGCTTACATGAAGAATGTTTATTGGCATTAAAAACTAAGTGTTTGACTCAATTGTTCAGCACTTGCATGCTGCGAAGTCTAAATTCAGTGCTGTACAAGATCCTCTGTTGTTTGGCATAGAAGAGGGTCTGAGTCCCATTCTTTGCTACCTTGGTAGCTCTTGGTTCTGCTGGTGCATCTCTTGTACCTGGAGCCAGCTCTCCATCTAGCTGAGACAGCATCTTTAACAATTAAAAAAGCAAGCTTAAAAAACAAATGGTTTTGGTGATGTGGTATGAAAATAAATGACACAAATATAGATCAACTGTACTGGAATACATACATGCTAGGTGTTGCATAATTTGGAAACCAAACCACTGCTAATAAGTCTTATTTTTGTTTGTTTGTTTTTGCTAATCTCCTGGAGAATCAGAAAGGCTGTAGATGTAAACTAGAGGTACATCATAGGGATATTGAATCAAGGTGATACAACAAGGATCTAATCATTATTTGATAATTAATAGATATTAAAGTGATAATGACTCCCTTCTTAATGTTAACACTAAATTTGAAAATGGCATACTAATAATAAGGGCTTGTAAAGGAGGTTCATTGGTAAAAATGCACTTCTATCAATTTGTTTTTCATTGTGAAAGCAATTATTGAAAACATTTGCACATGGTCAAGTGATTGTGAGGGGACAAAACAGCATATGAAATTGCAATGATCATGTTAGGTAAAACATAGTCTCAGTCTCTATTGTTTTTTTTTCCTTCCAATTACTTGATGGTCCAGGAAAATATTCACAGCTGAGTCCTTGCATTTTCTTCAAGAGTTAAAAATGAGATTGGCAGATTTATGTCCATATTCAGCCATGCAGGAAAGTTCTGAAAGAAGAACTGCGTTATTTCATCATACTCTTCTGTGAATCTCTATAATTTACTATGTAAGAACAGCTTCTTTGTAATGTTTTCTCTGTAGAAAAGTGACATGTTTATCTTCATTGAAAACCTTTGATTTCCAGTGTATGTTGGAAACAGTTGATGGGTGAAGGAATGCTGGCTGATTTTATGTTAAGACAAAAAGCCTCCACTAGTCCATGTTTAGTAAAACACACTCTTTT
>WBMW01002665.1:3047015-3075196 GCA_013396635.1 Penelope pileata
TTTTTGTAGATGGTGTGTTGGTTTCTTGAGTCTTGTTATGTAACGTGAGGGAACACTCCATTGCTTGAATTTCTGTAACTGCCTGTTTTCTGTGTTCGGAGGGATAGATTCCCTTACATCTGAGGTATTCTTAATTGGAAAATGTAACTCAATGTTGTAACACATAAAAACAAACTTCTTTGCTGGTGATTTGAAATAAAATTGTTTATTAATATAGTAAGCTTTCTTGGTAGTTAGTTCTTCATCTGCGTATTAAATGCTGGATAAAAAAGAAAATAGCACGCTTAATTGCATGTTTTAAACCAGTTTTAATAGCATACATACAATTTTTAATATAACTCAATAGCATACACTATCGTTGTCATTAGAACCACTGCATGGCCTTGTTTCTCTGGTTCAAAGCATGTGAAAAATATTTATCTGGAAGAATATAGGAACTGAGGTTTTTTATTTGTATATGAGAATGCATTAAATTCTATCACCTTTAATTAACTTGATGACATAATTCATTGCTGCACATCTTAATACAAAGATTGCTGGGGCAATGCTTTCAGGGCCAAGATTTCATCCAGAGTTAAGTTATGCAGTTTGAAGGAATTACGCAGATGCTGTTTGAGGGTCCAGCTCTTGGCTTTCATCTTATAAAGTCATTGCTTTCTGTGGGCTTCCTGGCATTCACCTTACTCAAGAGGTGGTGAGGAATAAAAGCATTTGGCTGATCTTATATCTGTGCTTTCTGCAGTACAGTTTAATCTCTGTAGTAAATATCATCTTTAGTCTAATATTGTCAAATAGTTTAAGATATATCAGTAAAAAAGATGTAAAAACATGTCTACTTTTAGTTATATGTGGAAGATCTTTAGCTGATGTTCACATTGTCCCCACTAACGTTAGCCAATTGTACACTCTCTGAAGGCCTGAATAATAGTTAAGATATGTAATAAATAAATAAATCTGCTATCAATAACAATTTTAAGCATTAATGCTTTTGTGTTCTGATCAGTTTTTTAGAGAGATTAATATAACAACATAAAGCTGCAAGGCTCAGAGGAAACGTTCTGTCAATGTTTTGCTGTTGACTTATACCACCTTTAGCTCCCAAGGTCCTAAATCTAGAACAGTATTTTTAGTGACATCAGGCAAAATCATGCTAGAATCATCAGACCTCATGTACTTTTTTTTTTTTTTTTTTCCCTGAACTGGTGGAGATATTTTGAAGAGCTGGTAACCATAGCAACCAAATAGGTTTTAAAGGCGGCAAACAGTTCAGCTGTCTGTTGAACTGACAAAATGGCATGCTGCAGACAGAGGCAAAATGAATTGTATGCCTTTTGGGACTGCTGCAGGGAAGCGTAGACTCCTTTTGTTTCAGCCGCTTTTGAGCTTGAATACGGAAATATTTTTCTCTTCCAGGTGTGAGTATGAAATAAAGTGTCTCTAGCAGTAAAAATAAATGACTGCTGCTGCAAATGACATTGCAGGCAGTATTGTGAGCTCTGGTTTTGTATTGCTGTGATCTTTGCTATGGATGTGTTTGAGCTGTCAGGGAAAGTGTGTCCAAATGGGGTGCAGGGGCCACCCCAAGGACAGGTTGTTCTCCCACTAGGCCGCAGCGCTGCAAGCAGGTCTCAAAGATTGTACAGATGAGCTCAGTCCATGCCTGCATGCCCAGAGTGTGGGGAAGGGCAGCTCAGGTGCTGCCACAGGGCCAGGGCAATGCAGTGCAGCAGCCTTGAGGCCCTGAGTGGCTGCGATGGGACGTGGGACCCAGGGCAGTGCTGCTTGTGCTGCTGCTGAAAGACTCAGTTACAAACACCTGGTGCTCCTTCCACTCATTGGTTGTCTGCTACTGGAAGAGCTGGGTATGGTATATTTTCTCTTTCTTTTTATTCCACCTACAGCGTAGTTAGATATGTTATGAATGTGGGTGATTAATTAAAGCCCTGTCTCCATGAATGACTCTGATCCTGAGATTTTCTGGTCTGCAAATTTCTATGATTACTTTTCTTTACTTGAATGTGTGTATTTCAGAGAGGGTCATAAGTCTAACTAAATTTTTTTTTCCCCTTTTTCTGGCTAATACATGTATTTCTTCTAATCTCCTAGCTAAAATCCAGTATTTCCACCATATTGGTCCTTATGTAGGATTAACTGCTTTCTGATTCTAGTTAATCAATTAATGTTGTCCAGGAAGCACAGAGGAAGGTTTAAGTGCTGGGCCACTGGCTTTGCTTTGTTTCCAGAGAAATAGCCTGTGATACATGTAGTGTTGCAATCAGAAGACTTTTATTAAAAATATGTTTGGTCTATTGCTTTCATGTCCATTGGGAATCTCATCCTCTTTTTTTTCTTTTTTCTTTTTTTCTCTTTTTTAATTTTATATCTCCAGCTAAAGATCAGATCCTCTTGCTTGCAGAAACTGAAAGGGAAGTAAAGGTGCAGGGAAATTTATATTATACCTACATTGCCAATTCATCCTCCTCAAGTCCACTCTTTCCCAGAACACGTTGTTACTTGGGGGTAACTTGTTGTCAGCTGTAAGAGACTAAGAGTTCTACCAGATTTGTGCTCATGTGCTGTGTAGATAGGACCTGTGTGAGCTGAACATGCAACACTGAGTTCACCGCAGGCACCCTGGGCTCAGCCCATCTCCAGCTTGTCAGAGTTGCAGTGGACCCAAGTTCAGGTTGGATAAAAAGCAGCATCCTGGCTGGGAAGTGCCCAGGCCATGAAAGCAGCATGCTTACATGTATATCTGAAGCTGTTGTTTGATATTTATGGTATATGTAACTATAATTTCTCAGCAGATATTCGCTGTAGTTCAAAATTACCTAGGACAAAATGCAGAAGCCTGGAGAATCGTAGCATTCTGGAATAAAGAGAAACCTTGCAGTAGAACAACCAAAACAGAGGCATCTAAGCAAAGAACTGATCATTTAATTGTACTTTTCTATTATTTCCTCTTGCAAGAAAGAAGGAAGAGCGAAAGAAAAGAAATAAGAATGAATATCATTCAAATATCACTAAAAAATTCTGTTCTAAGGTGGTAAGCTAGAGAAGAAGTCTGTAAATACTTATGGTTAGAGAAATATGGAGTCTAAATCCAACTATTTTTCTTGAGTTCTTAGATTCAACATTTTATTTAAATAGGAGATTGACATAACCTCTGTGTTTGTCTTTGTGTGTGCATAGCAATGCATTTGGAAGTGCTCAAATTGTGTAAAAAGGTGTACAGGTACCTCACTCTCTCTATTAGGGCAAGAAAGAATTTTAAACATCTCTGCAGTATTATAGAAATAGCTACCAGACAAAAATGGTTTTTTTTTTTCCTCAGTTCCATCATGTATTCAGTTCAATATATATGTGTGTATGTATGTGCATATATGTGTACATATAGTTGCAAGTACTTTTGTCTCAATTCAGGATCAAGGTCTTAGTGTCTATAAACCTTCTGAAGGTTTACGGAAGTGCTCCTTTCCCTCCCTGTTGCCCCACACACTGTGCTTCCCCAGGTGTGCAGCTCCAGTCTGCACTCAGGACATGAGTGTATGTGCACTCATGGACTTAGTGCTCAACTGAAAAAATATGGGCTGGACGTTCTCAATAGTGCTATTCTTTCACTCTTGTCTACTTTTGCTTCAACCCTGCCTGCAACTGCTTTATACCAGCTATTTCCTATTCAGCTCATTCCTTGCAAAATGCCCCAGTGTCCTGATTGTACTGATGAAATTAAGGCTGTTCTCAGAAGACAGATCAATTGCCTGCCACCTATCCATAATTAGTTCTTGAGACCACAACAACTGCCTGCAAGCATAAGGAGAGCAGTAGCGGGCATAAAAACGAGGTGGGTTTTAACAGCCACAGACAGAGCAATACATTTCTCTGGTCTGGTGTCAACAGATGGATCATTCATTACAAGCTAAAGAAAAGCCTGCAAAACTCTGTGGAGCAAAGGGCATAGCAAAGTGAATGCATCAGTACCAGATGGACGTATGTGTTTCTCAGAATTCCTATCTTTCTATATAACAAAATAGATAGCTATACTTATCTTGTCTTTAGTACACTTCAAATGCTTTGATTCCAGGCTGTTCTGGCTTTCTTGTCAGTACCAACTGAGAGTACCAATCACCTCACTTGACTTTAAACCCGTAACAGTTAGGTGTGAAGTTTAAGCTGGCTAAAGATAAGGTTTGGCTGCTATGGATACTCTGAGAGCATCTACAGAGGAAACTTAATCTTGCCCATCTCAGGTATCCATCTTAAAAAGTGATGAATTACTATTTTAATCACTATTCTCTCTTTGTTGAATATATAGAGAATCTAAATATTGATTTAAGATGATATACCTGATTTTCATATGGCTGATTTTAGAGAAGAGGAACTCTGTTTTAAAGAGAAGTACAAATCCTTCCATGCAGTACTGTTCTCATAGATAGCTTGTAGTTAACGAGAGAGCTTAATTCTTTGGGGCCTGGGATGTAGATATCTTATGTATTTTGGGGAAAATAACAATTTAACTGCTCTGTCCTGTACTCTTGGTGTATCTGTTCAGTGCCAGGAGGTTACTGGTCCATTAATCCCAGTACAAAAGGCACTCAGACTCTGAAAGGTATCATTGGAAATGCTACTTATTAGATCTAGTGCTATAAGGATAGAATAATATATATGCTATGTATGTGTGATTATATATTTAGATACTGTGAACACCAATTTGTGAAGTACTGAAGGAAGCCTCTGATCCACACACAGAACACGGTGCAGAACCCTTCCTTTAAAGAGATTCTCTCATTTTGACCATTTGCAAACATGCCTACTTTTTGCTGCACTTTTAGATAGAGGCAAGGTCACCCACGTGGCATAATTGCTGTTATCAATTGGGAGCTGCCTGCAGGCTCCTCAGCTCTGATGAGACATGGGAGTTCAACCTATGGCCAAGGACTTATACAGAACAACACAAACTGAAAGGCAGGTGTGACATGTAGCACAGGCATCTCTTCTATAGGTTAACTGCTGTGTGGATCACTAACTTTTCAGTGTACAGTGGTCTTCCAGTCAGGATCATTACAGTATCTTTAGAGCATTTTTTTTTTTTTTTGAACAAGTAGCCCCATCTGCTTTTTGTGGAAGCCTTGTAATGTTCATTATCTGCATGCATACATTATTTAAAGGCATTTCTGTTAAGTTCCTCATTCCTCTGCTGTATGTCCTAGACTCCTTACTCTACAGCTTCTTTTCTGCAACAAGTTAGTAGGCACTAATCTGAGGCATTACAGAAGCCCAACAAGTCAAGTTTTTTTGAAGAAAATTAAAATCTTGCAATATTGAATCAACAGTTGAGACTGATGCATAGAGCAGAGATCCAGGACAGAACAGGAAAGTCAAGCTCACTCATAACCTTTATGTCAGGAAATGAGTTCTGCACTGAACTGTATATGCTCTGTTTCTCTGAAAGTCTCAGTGTGACTTATTGAATCAAACTCACATCTCTTCCTGGAAGGCAGGTTCCATTTGAGATGCTTTTGCAGCTCACACACTCCAAATTACACAGTTGCACACTTAAAGGTTGTGAATGAATGGCTCTCAGTCTTTTGAAATGCTACCTTCCTACCTAACTTCTTCAACAAGTAAATAGTTTTGCTTCTGGTGAAAGATCAGATTGCGTTATTCTACATGATGGTATTTGTAGCTTGGAGACAATAGTTATGGCAGATCTCCTTCTCTGAAGAGGACCAGCATGGCATTAAGCAAGGAGACAGGAATTCTACTGAAAAGACAGGCCTCCTCTATTGCTGAGGCTTATTGTCTAAAGAAGTGCTTTTTTGGAAGAGCAATTTGATGGAAAACATCCTGAGGGCCTCGAGATATCTCTAGTTGTAGACAAAGCCATGAGGATCTATTTCTGCCCACCACAGAGCAAACAAGAAGACTACACCTTTACCTCTGGAGCAGTCTCATGAGACTGACAATGAGGCAAGGCCGGGAAATGCTGCAGCCAGGTGCCTACACCTATTCCCTATCTTCCTGTCAAGAAAAAGACAGCGCTACACCCATGTTTTCCAGAACAGATGACATCCCTTGGCAGTGTGATGTCTGGGATGCCAGCAAGGAGGTCAAGCTGGTCCTACGTAAAAGTGAAAAAAATCATCTGGATGTAAGTATTGCCTCCAGAACTTGCGATTCCCTCATTGCATTTATTTGCAGAGGGACTGAGTTTTTGTTGGTGATGATGGACTGAGAAATTAGTGAAGAAGATTCAGCATGGATCAGATAGTTTGAATTGCAGCTGAAGGTCTCAGCAGCTGTGTGAGAGGCCTGGACAGTGTCATCCAATGAACTCAGAGACTCAGGGTACAGTACAGTCATACATGCATTCACAGAGAACTGTAAACCATTCACAGTGTAAGTTGATTGCATAGTCAAGGCATTTGGCTTTTGATCTCGATGTATGTCCTTTAATGCGCTATTTAGACTGATGGTTTGCGGCCAGAGCCATCGAAACTTATGCCTTGATATGCAATTCACCTAACCAGGGCAGAGTAGATGGGGAGGATCACCTCCCTCAACCTGCTGGCCACACTCTTTTGAATGTACCCCAGGATACCATGGGCCTTCTTGGCCACTAGGATACACTGCTGGTTCCTGGCCACAGCCTTGTCCACCAGGACACAAAGGTCCTTCTCTGCAGAGCTCCTCTCCAGCAGGTCATCCCCCGGTTTTTACTGATGCATGCAATTATTTCTCCCCAGGTGCAAGACTCTACACTTGCTTTTGTTAAACCTCATCTGGTTCCTCTCTGCCCAACTCTCCAGCCTCTCTAGCTGAATGGCAGCACAGCCTTGTGGTGTGTCAGCCACTCCTCCCAGCTTCATGTTGTCAGCAAACTTGCTGAGGGTGGACTCCATGCCTTCGTCCAGGTCATTGATGAAGATGTTGAACAAGATTGGACTCAGCGCCAACCCATGGGGAACATTGCTAGTTACAGGCCTCAAATGATACACCTCCAGAATGGCTTGAGTTGGAAAGGATCTCAGGGATCATCAAGTTTCAGCCCCCTTACCACAGGGCAGGGTTACCAACCTCTGGATCTAGTACTAGATCAGGCTGCCCAGGACCCCATCCAACCTGGCCTTGATCACCTCCAGGGATGGGACATCCACAGCTTCTCTGGGCAGCCTGTGCCAGTGCCTCACCTCCCTCTGAGTGAAGAACTTCCCCCTGACATTTAATCTAATCTAAATACTACTGTTTTTAACTCAGAAGAGAATATTGGTGTACAGCACAGCAAATGCACTAGAACAAAAGAATTTTCATTTGTTACTGGCTTAAGGCTAATTTCTCCTAGGATCTCCTCTGCTAAGAACTGTTAGCAATTGGAGGGCTGAGGTGAACATGTATATAACCCACCCATGCTCCTTAGTTGCACTAGCCCACGTAAGGCAGTAGCATGTTGTCCTGGTTTGACCTAGCAGACAGCTAAGTCCCCCACAGTTGTTCGCTCACCCTCCCCCCTCCCAAGTGGGATGGGGGAGAGAATTAAGGAATAAATACGGCAGAACTCGTGGGTTGAGATAAAAGCTATTTACTAAGACAGCAGAGAGAATAANCCTACTATGTAGTAGGTCTGTAGGTGAGGACTGTGGCCTTTATCTCAAAGCCCTGGGCATTGACTGCCTTTACAATATATTTATGGATTTTCATCTGGTATTCCTGCCCTTGGCTTCAAATGGTTGATTTTATCTTGGTAATCCATTTTGTCTTGAAACACTGTGCTGGACTATGCATACCTTGATCTCTTATTAGGCTAACAAGAAAGAAAGCAGGATTTTAGGGCTGCTCCAAGAGAGCTTGGCAGTGATTATGTAGGGAAACATTAGAACTCTAAGTTTTAGTTTTGTTTGATTCTTTTCTCTGTATCTTCAGCCATCCCTATCTTGATGTTTGGTTGCATAATTAACTTCGTCTTCCCAGAGTCACCTATTCATTTATAATTTTATTGCCTGGCTGAATCTCAACTGTATTCAGTCATCTCTTTGCTTTATCCTCAGGTTTCGTTATTTCCTCCTCCTTTTCTCCATGTATTAATTGAATTGCAATCTTTTCTATATAGTCCTTGTTTTTCCTAGCCTTGGTGTCCAGATAATATTGCCTCCTCTTCATACTGAGTTGATGAGCTTTCTTGCCACACTGATGCTATCTGATCAAGCAGTCAAGATTTTTTTTGTTTGTGGAATTTTTAAATCTTTCCCAAGTCTCTTTTCAAGTGTTTCCAGTCTCTTGAGATTACTTTTACAAGGTCAAGGTTCTCAGAATTCTACTTTGTGACTATTCATTATGAATAAGAAATAATATTTTTCAGCTGTAAACTGAATACATGTTCAGATTGCTAAATAAACATACTACAACAAACGGCAAGAAGGCAAAGCCTTTTAAATTGTCTCTATTTGCTATGATTTGTGATTTTTTTTTTTTTTTTGAGCTTTGTAGGACTTGTATCTAAACCGTTTATCCTATGTCATTCATTCAGATGTTGTAAAGGTCAGGGCAGAAGTCTGCATTTGGGGTTTGCTGTAGTTTGTCTAGATTTAATATATTGTTTTAGTGTGTGAAGTATTAATTCAACCTAGATCTGGTTGTTAAACTGCGTTAGACAGAGACCAGGACTGTAGCTTGCCCAGCTATGAACTTGGTCCTGATGAACCCTGAATGCAACTCCTGGAAAGCTGCTGAATATAAACTTAGCCTGAGAAAAGGGGTCTGTTAAATAATCTGATTTTAACGGATGGACTTGCTTAAATACGAAACTCTTTGTTATTCTATGGACAATGTCTTTCAGAATTCGGAGAGTGTGTGTGAAAAGGAAACATAAAATTTGGATTTTCTTAGGCTGTAAAATACTGAGAACAACTTAGCAATTATATTTTATATGTAAATGTTGTGTAATAAGATGAACTTTCTTTTTGAATCTGAAGTTTTCAAAACTTCAGAGGTGATACAGATTTTATAACAAAGTAGTATAGTGATTACTCGCGACATGCTTTTTTAGCCATATAACAAGCAGAAAAATATTGTTTATTATTTAGAGTATTTCAAATGAAATGAGAAAAAATATTTTGTGTAACCAAGAATGAATTTGATATTCCAAGCACTAACATTCATTGTGGGAAAGTCTTGGTACTTACGTACCATAGAGATTTACAGAGATACTTACAAATACATTCACTTACGTACAAGACATAAGAATAATATTTGCAAACTAACGAAGATCACTTACTTCAGACACTGAAACCTAGCAAAAAGCTATTAAATAAGTCTTCATAGAATAAAAAAAACCCCACAATTATCAGCTGCTAGTATCCTAATAAAATAAACATAGGTTTTTATAACAAGCCTTTATCTTGGATACTAAAAATATCTTTGGAAAAGACAGACCAGAGACTATCTGACTGATTTTGTGAGAACAGTCAAAATGTGCTATGAAAAGGAATTTCCTCGTGTATGTGTGACCTGATGCACCAAAATGCAAGCTGCACCTCTTTTCAGATGTGTTGCTAAGCTTGGGAAGGGTGATTTCTTAGACAGCTTTTCATTACTTGAAACCACTCATTAATGATATGTAGGGTCTACGTAACTTTTATTGCTTTCAAATACCTGCATACTAACTCAATTATACGTGCACTTTAAATCTTCTTTATTCTTTAGAAAGAATTTGGTAGGAAAATGCTCAAGTTAGCTAAAATGATCCTCTCCACCCCTGCTAGCATAGTTGTATCTATGCATATTTCTTAGATACAGACTTCTGGAAATTGCATGGTTATCAAGGATATTTGGGAAAAGGCAGCTACCACACTCCCCGAGCTAGCTCAAATTGCATAGTACACCAAAGTGTTTTTGAAACATTGCCCATGCCTCTGCTGACAGCACTTTCATATCTTCAAGATTAACTTTCTATTGAGTACAGCAATGTCATGCTTTTCATATTGCTTTACCTCAATCTATGCAAATCTGATTGCTAGCATCGGTCCTTCCTTGTACAGGTTTGACTTCACACATCTGTATCTACCTGTATTGAATTATATTCAATGTTTTGCTTGTAGAGGAATAAATGACTTTACCTCACAAGGAACAGAAATTTTCCTTCCTTCCTTCCTCCCTCACTTATTGCTTTGGCTAATTTGGAAACCCAAAACTCATAGAGATCTTATTTCAAGTGTTTCAAACCTTCTCTACAATACTTGTCATTAATTTATGTTATTGCTTTTTTGCCCACATTCTATTTATTATAAGAAGCTGGCCTCAGTATGAACCTTGAGAGATTGCCATCCAGGAGCATTAAAGAGATTTAAATCCCTTAATGTTCAATGCTTTAAAAACTATTTTATGATATGGCAATTAAAAGTGACATGCTGCAACTCTAATCCTCAGAGGCTGCCTGAAGTAACAGGATCCCACAGAGTACATTACAGGTATGCCTTAGCAGAAAATGGGCAATATGTCCAATTTCTCCCCTTGGCCTCCCCTTATCTCATAAAAATTGTAACTTCCAGAAGATAAAATAAGTAATACAGATTTCTATTGGGATGAAGGATGATATTTTGTTACAGAATGGAAAGTTACTAGTTAGAAAACAATGGCCATTGAAAGTGGGCAATTCCTGGTGCAGGAAGTCTGATTCCTGGGATAGTGTGTGTATGTGCATGTGCTCTTGCTTCACAGATATTTCCAGATAATGGGATTCAAAGCTACAAACTCAGGCAATACTGGTAGGGATGTCATGAACTGTCCCAAAGTTCAGGTGTCCTTTCTGACCTGTTTTTATAGTCTGCTTGAAATAGTCCACTTGAAATATTTGTATCAATGGTTATGACATACTCTATTTGGGAGGAAGTATGGCAACTATAGCATTTGAAGGACAAGAGAAAATGGGACAGCTTTTGCACACTTTCTACCTTGTGCTCTATCACTTCGAGAATTGCTTGATGCTTTCTCTGTATCACTCAGTGTACAGCTCTGACTAAACAAAATAAAATTATGAAGGAAAATATAGAAGCTGATAATCTCTGGGCAAACTTGCATGCCAAATCCACCTTTAGTGGAAAGAGATGCCATTTCTCAGAAGTCAGGAGAGCTCTATCCTCATACATTACAG
Organism: Penelope pileata; assembly: GCA_013396635.1. Classification (NCBI taxonomy): domain Eukaryota; kingdom Metazoa; phylum Chordata; class Aves; order Galliformes; family Cracidae; genus Penelope; species Penelope pileata. The sequence goes on from WBMW01002665.1 coordinate 3,058,162, forward strand.
GTATATTGATGAGCTTGCATTCTCCCATTTAATGAAACATCTGAACTGAGAAGGCACTTTACATGTAGGGAAAGGAAGAAGACGAAATGTATTCCTGTTAATGCTCACCTGCAAAATGTTAGGTCTCTCTAAAAATACTGTTCAGCCAGGGGTCTTTTTGGCCAAAAAAGGTACAGAACAGATGCTTCTGCAGAACTGAATATTCTCCATCTATCTACTCATATCCATTGCCCAAAACAGACTATAGCAATCGTCTTTTAGACTACCTGCATATAGTTAAGAAGTGAGCAGCTGATGAAGTTAACAGACTGAAGGGGATATAGAGAATTCTTCCTATTTTGAAAGATTTTCATATACTCCTTCATCTCTAAATATTAAAGACTTAATTCCATCTCTCTTTCATCAACGTCATGGAATACTATAGCCATTGAGGTATTGCAAATTGACCTTAGCTGAGCCAATGTCTTTTTTTTTTTTTTTTTAACTGAACTACAGATTATGTATTGATTTTATGTATCTCTTATTTTTGCCTTGCCTCCAGCTGGAAGGCATTTTAAGAAAACAATCTAAAAAACTCTCCATATGAACTTACATCTCACTGTGAATTGTAGTGTATGTATGTATCTTTGCTTCATCTCATGCACTGGATAATACGGCAGTATGGCTTTGCTCTTTTCAAAAACATTATGCCCTTTCAGAAAGCCCTTCATTGACAGGAGGAGATTTTTCTATTTTTTGAAATGTAAGGGGACTAAGAAATGTTATGTGGAAAAAGCGGCCATGCTGGTTGCATCCCCTCTGGTGTCTGGGGGAACATCTGATAATCAGCATGACCATCTTGCACCTTGTCTGTGACTCCAGTGGAATGTGTAGCCAGGCAGAAGTGAAAGTCTTGAATTTTGCAATTGGGAAAAAAAAAAAAAACAACAAGACAATCACTCTCAGATTGAGATAAAAGTGCCAGAAGTGAATAAAAAAAAAAGTCTGCATAATATCTAACCTTTTTCCTCAAGCCAGAGATTTGCTGTCAGATGGGCTGCTTCAGACACTGATCTCATAGTATCACACAACTGAAGCAAAGATTGCATTTGGTTACTGCTTAAAGGGAAACCTCTGGGGTAAATACACACGCTGGTGTACAGGAAGAGTCAGCAGTTGTCACTCTCCTTCCCAAATCTGCTGCGACGTAGGAAGAGTTCAAGGGAATAGACTTGCCAGAGGGGCAGATTTATTTGCAACTCTCTAAGAAACCTGAGATCTCAGTGTAGCGTTCTATATTAAAACTCTTTTAGTAAAACCTATTTAAGAGGTGATCCTTCCAGTTTCTGATTTCTGTGAGTTTGTTACTCCCTACTAATGAAATTAAAGTTTGTATTAACAAAAATTATCTGTTCTGTTATTTTGGTCCAACTGGACTTCAGTTTATATATTTACCTTCCTGCCTATCCAGTTACTTGAGTGATTTTAATCTGCTACAATATTCTCTAAATCCTTCCTCTAACAGTCAAACTAGTATAGGCTGCTATCAACTTGATAGTAAGGGAAATAGTTACTGCACATACATAAATTTTTTCCATTCTGCATCATTTCATATTTGGGCTGCTGCTTGGGATCTGCTCAGGAGCACAGATATACTAGATCTTACTGATTCAGAAAGATGAAAATATGAATGAAGGTCATGTGGATTTTACTTCAGGTATTTTGTGATTATCAAGGAGATGAAAAGATATTTGAAATATTTTGAGGAAGATTGATAAAAAAGATCTAGTGGGGATAGTATTGGTTGCAGTGTGCCTTTTTCTCTTTTCACACAACCAAATTTGTTAATAGAGAAGAGGCACCTTAATACCATGGGAAGGTGACAAATCTTAATGAAATCATACCTTTACAGAATTTTTTTCCTGTTCTTATGACATCATCTATTAAAGTTATGCAAAAGACTACAACATTTAACAGGAAATGTGAGAATCAATTTCCAGTTAATTACTTTCCCAAAAGTAAGTGCCTTTATGTAGGTGTCCATGCCAGAGCTAGGGACTTGACTCAGTTCCCCACAACGAGGCACCTGATGCCAGTTGAGATACCCTAGGATATCTGTCCTTGCTTCTTCCTGCTGGTCCAAATGAGTCTGGGTGTCTCTGAAGCTGCTTGTCATGTCCAGCAGCCCTATATGTATGTCTTTGATACATTGCAACACGGTTAAATGCACTTTTAAGGCCAAGCTGTTGATTAAGATGGTTAGAACACTTGCCCAGTATAGGACAATGGAGGAATAAAGAGTTCAATGTTGTCTTGAGTCTGGAGAGAGGAAATATAATTCAGCTGCAGGTAGGCCAGGAGCTGAAAAAGAGCATTCCATCTCAGGCAGATCCCGGTGATGAGCTGCTCAGCATAGAGTTGCCTCATGCCCACCAGTGAGGAAATACCAACAGGAGCAAAGTTATGAAGCCTCATGGTCAGGGACATTGCCTGGAAGGGAGTTAAATGTGGCTCCAAATATTAGTTCAAAAATTCTATCAGCAATTTATTCGTTAATTATGTACAGTGAAAATAGCTACACAAGCATACAACCCTGTGCACATTTTTTTCTTGACCTCTGGGTGAGTTCTTCCTTTGTTCACATAAGGAAAAAAAGCAGGAACAGTGAGGTGTGAATGGAGTGCATGCATGTATGTTTACATCCCTTTCCTGCCATTCTCAAAGCCCTGTGCTTTGCATGCTCTATAGAAAGGTAGGTGACTTGAATGTAGACTCTCTAAGCCTGCAGAGAAAGCTCAACCAAATGCCTACTCCCTCAGCAAGTACTCCATCAGTAGATTCTACAACAAGAAATCATGAACATTGTCTTCAGGGATAATATTTCAAACATTTCTTGATATTGCTGTGTTTTCTGGTTGTAGCTGAGATTGGGAAAAAGGGTCTTTTCTTGGTTGAATGTAGATGCAAAGAGTTGAATGAAATCAAATGAAAGAGTTTTCTGCAATGGAATGATACTCTAACATTCTTTTTGCAAAGGACTATTTCAATTATCTTGAGCTGGCAATATTCTCATATCTGCTTAGTTTTACAGTAATTAGTTTGTTCTAAGTCCCCAGATAGTGCAGATTCTAGTCAAGGATATTACTAAAATGCAGTAGAGGGAACAGCTGTGCAGTGCAATAGGACCTATTTTAGAATAAATCAGAATTTCTCACCTAAAAGACTAGAACAAACAAACGTATTTAATAGAAAAGAATTCAGAATTTTTTGAACTGTATATATCATGAATGTGAAGTCAGAAAACCCTTCAACATCCAGTTCTCCAAATTTTACTGTTTGCACAATTAGTCCATAGACTAATGTTACTAGAATGCCAACCATAATAATTACAGATCTGTACTACAGGTGAGGCAACTAGGTGTATCAGTTCATCTACCAGAAGGTGCTCTTATATCAGAGATGATCTGTATCAACCTTTATGAAAAGAAGATATATTAAGCTGTCCAGTTTAATTAGAATAACAATGGTTAAAAAGATATTTTTTACGGCTTTCTTAAACAGATCTGTGAATGGGAGATATATTCTGAAATTTTTAAGAATATAAGTGATCCACATGTACAAATCTAAATAAGTATCACTAAAATGGTGTATCTAGTATGTTCTGTTGCTCTCATATTGGGACAAACTGAAAGTAGAGTTCAATGTTTCACTGCTAACAGCAATGTCAGAACCTTGAGAAATGTGTAAGGACTCAACAAATCAATCAACAGAATTATGCTCTCCTTTTAATACAGCTCTCCATCCTCCTTGATGATAGCAGAGAAGGGGCAGTTTGGATTAGTGTTTAATCAGTAGGTTCACTGACTTGGTCTTGAAATGTCAGTTATTAATCTCCATTACCTTGAAAAATGAAGATATTGGAATTTGATGTAATATCTCTGTCTGTGAGATACAGTCCTTCTCTCAGTATTCACCTCACAGAGAGGTTTGCTTATAACCCATACTGCAGTTCATTTACGTTGTCCTGGTACAAGACTCCATTTCTCGGGACCTGATGGTAAATTCAGAAATTTTCTCTGTGTATTTTCTTCAGCTTTAAACATAGTAATTTTCAACCATTTAACTTAAACCTCAGTTTCAAGAAAAAGTTAGCAATAAAAGCCTGGTTAGGAAAAAATGCATGAAAGAATTATTCATAATGTCTCTGCTAAAAGTTTTCAAATTATAAAGGTGAATTAAATGCCATATTTTTAAGGTTCTATTAAAAATACCCAAGCATTTTCCTCCCTGCCCCAATATATCTTAAGTTGGAAGTGGCAATTAAGCCCATCATTTCACAGAAAAGGAGGTCACATAAGAGCTAAGAGATCCGTCAATTTCTAATGACATTTCTGTAAGATCTGTGGTGAAAGTGGTAAAGACAGATGAAAAGTGAGTAGGTTGGTATATTAAGCGATTATTCTTCACATCAAGTAGCAGTTTCATGCACTTTGAATCCAAATATTAGTGCCTCTGGCTGTTTCGTAACTTGCTCATATCACAGTAATTCCTAAAATAATTTCGGAAAGGCTCATCTGCAGTCTTAGCTGATTGTCCTCTTACAGTGAAACTTTCAGAATGGAAAATGGCAGCAAATATAGATCACTGATTTTTATTTTTATTTTTTTTTGATTCCTTGGGTCAGTGCTGGTGTTGCAGCCATTACGTTCTTCTAAGGAGGACCTACAAACTAATCCTTTTTTCCATGAGTCCAAACTAAAGAAAACCTTTGCCCCAACTGTATTAAATGTAATTATCTGAAATGTTTTTAAGAGTATCAGTAGTCAAATGAGTGAGTGCTCTATTCAAAGTCAAGTCACTGAAGTCAAGGAGAGATTTACAAATTACGTTCAGAGTGCAAGACAAGTGGGACAAGTGGATTTGCGGGCAAGTAGCATAGCTGTGGTCCCTCAGGTATCCATGCTGGTGGACTGCCAAAGTGCCGTCCTCTTCCCTTCCACCCTCTGCACCTTGCTTTCCTTCTCAGGGAATAAGAGTAAGGGATTAAAGGTGAAGATAAGGTGTACAGTATCTTGCCCACTTATATCTTCTGGGTTAGAAGTGCCTTCAGATCTCTTAGCATGAATATTTCCCTAATGATTTCAGCAGACTTTGTACATGGCTGTAGACCAGCATTGCAGGCCAAGTTTGAACAAGCAACATAAAATTAGTGTAGGTAATGCAAATATTTTTTGCATTAATATTATTTTAAAATAAAATAATATTTTGCACAACAGTATTAGCATGCTGATGGCAGCAATGGCTTCAGACTCCACACCTAAAAATACAGTTAATCTGGAGATCATTAAGGATAAATACAAATGTGAAATGGTTAAAAAACACACCCCTACAAACACTTAGCACATGTCAAATAGAGTACAGATAATACACACACCCTTCTGTAATTGTTTATGTTTCTGCGTTAACCGAGGCTAACAGAAATGGCCTTATTTTCTGTAGAACAGTTTTGTACTCAAATCCTTCAGAGAAACCAGTGCTTTTTTCCATCATTTCTGTTATGAGCCATGGAAGCTATGGGTATCAGTGTCATGATAGTGAAAGGAGAGCATGTGGACTCAGCAACGGGTAGGACCTACTGACACCTGGAGAGCCCAAGGTGACTTCAAACAGACCACGAAGGACATCGCCTGGAGAATGGAGGATAGAGAATAGTGGAAATACCATGTCCTGCTACAGGGCCATTATTGGGATCATGAAGTGTCCTAAACCAGAAGATAAAGGAGTTTACACTAGACAGTGCAATTTATCTAAGCATCAGCTTAGTAAGAGCTATGAAGAATATCTCATCGCAGTAACCTAGCTTCTCCCCATCTCTCTTTTGAGAACTGCATGGACTTTCTAACATACTGTACATTCTGACACAGTGGGACTCAACAGTGAGGAACTGAAAGGGATAGACCATATCCTCTCAGCCTACTTACAGGGTTTGGTTTGGAAGTGTCTAGAGGTGATGCAAATGAACATATCAGGGAGTAATTTTTCCTGCTGCAACTTCAGTTAGTGAGCAGGTGTGGCTTGTGAGCCCCCAGGGCCAGATGAGATAGCATTCAGGAAAAACAGCATTACGTTTAGAGTGAAGCTGGAACCACTAATGTGATTAAATTCTGAAGTATAGTCTAAACTTCTTAAAGTAAGCTCCAAATTGAATGAATATAGCTTCTCATAAAGGACATAGATGCTTAATTGCTTACAACACGACAGATTTGAAAAACAAATCTCTCTTGGTGGTAGATTCTTACAGCCAGTTAGGGAAAGAAATTGTGTAGTTACTAATGATTTGATGTGGGGATATCCATTATTTTTTCTTGTCAAGGTATGAAAAGAGGAATTTCAGATAATTTCAAGTGGAATCACAGAATCACTGATGTCGGAAGGGCATCTGTGGAGATCTTCTAGTCCATTGCTTGCTCAAGTAGGATCAGCTACAGCATATTGCTCAGAGCTGCGTCCAGTTGAGCTTTGAGTACCTCCGAAAATTCCGTTACATCTTTGGCAATACATTCCAGTGTTTGCTCACTTTGCGTCCATCATTTCTTATTCTGTCACTGGGCACCAGTCAGCAGAATCTGGCTTCCTCTTCTTCATTTCCTCCTATCAAGTATTTGTGTCAAGTATCAAGTATATCCATCAATAAGATCCACCTAAGCCTCTTCTTTTCCAGGATGAACAGTCCCAGGTTTTTCAGCCAGTGCTCCAGATGTATCACACCAGGACTGTGTACAGGAGAAGGAACCCTTTGTCAACCTGCTGTCAATGTTTTGCTTAGTGCAGCCCAGGAAGTTGTTTATCTTCTTTTCTGTGAAGGCACGTTGTTGGCTTGTGGTTAGCTTTTTGTCCTGCAGAACCCACAGATGCCTTCCTGCAGTGCTGCTCCCCAGCCTGTTGTCCTCAGTATGTATTGATGCTTGGGGTTATTCCAGATGCAGACCTTTGCATTTCTCCTTGTTAAATATCACAAGATTCCTTTCAGCACAATTCCACGACCAGTCCAGGTCCCTTTGAATGGCAGCACACTCAACTGGTGCATCAGTGACACTGTTTTGTACCATCTGCAAATCTTTGCACTTTATCCAAGCATTCAGGTCACTAATGAAGATAGATGATATTGGCCCTGGTATTGCCCCCTGGCATGCTCTACCTAAAGTGTGTAAAAGGCACTGAAGTGGACCGAGTAGGACTTCTTCTCCACCATACATTTTCCTGAAGTCTGTAACATAGTGTTGATTGTACTGAAATTGAGCTTAATTGTAACTTTTCTAAAATCAGAGTGCTGCCATGTCACAGTGCCAAAGATATTTGATGTATGTTAACCATATAAGAGTATCTATAGCTGACCTAATGTTACTGAATCCTAGCTAATTTTATATTTATTTTTATTCTCTAAAAGGTATAATTGTTAGCTGAGAAGACAGAAAATTAATTGTACTCTGCAGATCAGAAAGACCATTTTCTTTGTATGTGTGGCAGAATGGCCCCTTAACAAGTTTTGTAGGGTGAAATGATGACTTTTCTGGATTGACTGAAAAAATACAGAGAAAACATAAAAGGTCCTTGCAGATCTGAAATGTGTAGTAGAATAATTAATATTGACCTTCAAAGGTAAATACAGATGGAGAACAATTGCTCTGACTGTAACTGCACAATGTTAGCCAGTTAAGGAAAAGTTAAATGTGATGCAAAGGAGCAATGAGGAAAGAAACAAAGTGTTTAGTGTTCAGATCACATACACTGAGCCAATAATTTCCGTATATCACGTGTGAGATGCTTCTGCCAAGTGAGAAAGTATCATTGATTTTACCCACACAGGCTAATGGCAGAAGTGAGAGGAAGCACCATAAATCTCTACCAAACACTGTAAGTAAGCTCTGTTTATCACATTTTTCTTCACTCTCTGTCAAGGCTACTGGGGCAAGAATCCTCAACAGGAAAAAAACTTGGAATGAAAGTACTGAAAGAATCTGCTAGGAAAAAGTGAAAGGGAGTTGGATGGTGTGCCTGCAAGAGTGGATGTGATGATACTCTGTGTAACTACAAACGAGTTGCAGATGTTAACATAAGAAAATGGTTGATTTTGTGTTGGATGGTTGGCAACAGTGTTTTCTTTGTGTCACTCTCTCTGCTCCATGATGGCTTGGTATGAGTGGTGAGAGGGAGTCAGGAAGGTCACCTGGCTGTCTGCTCAGCGAGGATCACATTGACCCTCCATAACAATGGAGAAAAAGTTGGGGAATATTTGCTGCCTGCTGGTAGCCAGTTTGGGTATGCAATTTGTGTGGTCAGAGTGATGGAGCTGAGGAGACAGCTGGTCTTTAGAGAATCTGGCCTTCTAGTTGTTCCCGAGAAGGAGCTTACGCTACCATGGCAGTGGTTGCTATATGACTCAAATATCTGGGATAAAACACTGGAAAGGGAGAAGCTTCCTGTTTTGATTCCTCAGAAGTGTAGTTAGAGACTCATTCAAATGTCACCACAATTTATATTACAAATATCTGTTTAACACTTAAAGATCAAAGGCATTCCTTTCATGCAGTCAAATGGTCTCAAGGGGAAAGGGGCAGCAATATCACGCAGGGAAGGGAGGAGGAGAAAGAGGACAGAAATAATCTCATTGCCTAGGACAGAACCCTAGAGTTTGACATCTCTAAAATGGAGCAGGTATCTTTGTGAAGATTGGAAGAGAACTGGCAGAGGGAGAAGATACTGACAAGCACAGAGAATGGGTACAGTAATACTGGTGATAGCAGTCAGAAGACAAAGGAGAGATGGAGAGAGACAAAGAGTTGAGAAAATAAGGCACAAAAAACTGTAGAAAAGATTATTTCTCCTTTCTGTCAATATGGTGCTATCAGGATGCACTGCTTCAGTGGTCACTTACATCCTTTAATGTCAGTCTCAGAAAAGCAGGCAGCAAAACACCAAGGCACGCTGATATTGAAGATCTTTTGAGAAGGAAGGTAAACCTGCCACATTTTCACAGCTGTTCTCCATAAAATGAGGGCTCAAGCAGATGGGAAAATGGTGCTGGACAGGGTGTGCAATGGCAACAAAACTCACTGACAGCATGAAGTTATTGGATCAAGTCTCTATATTTGTGCTCTTGAGAAGAATCAAACCTGCACACCTTGTTAGAAGTTAGCTGAGTGTGACGCAAGTTCCCAAGCATCGACAGAAGCTGTCAAGGACAGATATGGAAGTTTCTTGAGGGCTTTTCAAACCCAAGCCAGGTGTAGCTGTGTAGATGCTGGGATAGCTCTCCTCCAAACTCAAGTTCGAGAACAGCCTGATAGACACAAGAATATCAGAGGCAGTCACCAAGATGACTGCACCACAAGAGACCCTTCCTGGTGGCTCTCAGCATTCACTGTGGGGACAACCTGAGCTCAGCAACTCCTCTACTACCCATAGAAGCACATGAAAACTGTGGGAAAATGATACTACAGCACATCAGCTGATGTTAGTACTGCTGCTAATACTGTTGGAGCTAAATGAGTGGATGTAAGAAAAGATTGCAAAGTTAGAGGACCTGGAGTAAGTACCCCAAAAGTATTTGCTGGCAAGGGGTTTTACTCACATAAGTGAGCCCATGTATTGAAATGTGATTGTTCACATGAATACGTCTTTGAAGGATCAGGTCTTAAGCGATGTCATTTTTTTCCATTTAGAAGGTCTTAACGTGACTGTTGTATTTTCTTAAAAAAATAATCAGATTTTTTGCTGTAGCAGTCTTTACTTTTACATCTTTTTAGTTAGGTTCAACACGTACTGCTTTACATATATGATTTTTGATACCTTTTATGTCTCTCTTACTGTGTGATTGTCATTTTCTGTATTTGATTCAAATTGCTGGCTTTTTTTACTGTAATACGTTTTATTGGTTATATTTCAATGAGTCACAAATATGTCTCATGCTCAATTTCTTCTTGTATCAGTAAATTCTCATTCCTTTCAATCACTTTGTATGACTGATTTCTCAACATTGGTGTACTTTCTTTCATGTTTTTGTCTTTCTTTAGTAGATACTGCTGACCTTCACACACCCATTCATCCATACTCTGTTCTTACAACAGTTAATATAACCACAAGCTTTAAGCTTTTTCCCGACTTCACCCTGTCTTGTGTGACATGGATGAGCTCCATTTAAGCTACAGCTAACAGCATCTCCTTCCAGGTCCAAGCACTGGAGATAGTGAGGATCCTTGCTGTGACTTAATGGAACAGAAGTGCAAAAGAATGAGGGAGCTGAAAAGAAGTACAATAAGAGAGCTTGACAAACTTTTTTCACAGGACAGTGATTGATCTGTTTGCTCTCCTCTATTCATGAATCATCTGAAAGTGGGCTTTGCCTTTGTGAGGAGGATTCAGAAACTCATAAACAGAACTTTATGTACATTTAATGTAAACAATGTCTACTAAAGACTCCAATTAGAAAAGCATAATATGGACAATGTACACGACTCAGCTGATTCCCAGTGTTTAACTCATTATGATTAAGTAATGGATGGCTTTTGAGAAATTAATTGATGGTCTCAGGCTTGTTTTTGCTGGACAGTTATCACCATCATGCGAATGATACTGTTATCCTATTGCTCTACAAGCTCAGGAAAGATATAATGAACAGAATGGCTAAAGTAGCTGAACTACTTCTTGAACTCAAAACTAGGTGGCATTTAATTAACAGGACAATATGGTGTTAACTTTTATTCCCACTGTCCTTGCATGACTTCTTCTGGACAAAAAATAGAGCTCCTAAGGTCTCTACATCTTTCTTACATCAGATTCAAATGTTCCATGCAGGTACCTGTAATTTCTACACGAAGTTGCTGGTTTTACTAACTGTCAGAATTACATAGAGCGTGTTCTAAAAGCTTTACTAATGGCTGGGAAATGATCCCTCAATTAAAAGCAACCTGACTCTTGAAAATCAAAATGATGGTTAAACAAAAGCAAAATAACAATGTGCAACATTAATTAAATAACTTGTCTGGAGGGAAGATTTCATATGATATTTTTCATCAGCTCACAACCATTCAAGAAGAATCCATTCTGCTAAAAAGAGCGCAGATATTTTCAGTACCTAAAGCTGAAGACAGATATCATGAAACTGATAGGCCAGGATGCCATCTACTACATCAGTACCTAGCAAGACAGGATCAACCATAGTTGTATACTCCTTTACCATTGTTTGTCTAACTTGTTATTGAAGCTTTCCGATGATGGAGATCCCATTTATTGATCCAACAGTACATCTTGCTGTTTAATTAGGCCTGCCTTATTTTTCCTTTTGTCTGCTTGAACTCTTCTATGCTTGAGTTTAAGCCATGTTTTGTCTTATTGTCTGTGTATTTGGGAAGTGTTTTATTTCCTTCTTCTTTGCACCAGCCTTTTGTATTCTTTTATGTTTTTCTCATACATCTTGTTCAATGCTCTCTTCGTAGTGCTAGGAAACCTGAATTTGTTCAGTTCTTCCTTGACGGTCTTGTGTAGATTTCTGATGGCTTTTGCTGCTTTCCTCTGGATTCTGCCCTTAAAGCCTTATTAAAGTTCATTTATGTGTTATCCCTTGCTTCCTTTCTTACCCTCAAAACCTCATCCTGTCTTAGCACAATTGATTTACATGAAAAGAGTTATTCTTGGCCAATTCATTTTATTGCCTCAGCCATAACTGAATTCTTGAAATGTGGCAGGGCACCCACCAGTGGGAGCCTCACAAACTTCTTTCTTACAACTGATACCACTGGTTGCAGGAAGGGGATAAGGGAACATAGAAGCAAGGCAAGTCCATGAGCTCACTGCTACTTACAGAAATCTGATAGGAAAGAGAGCCAGATTGTGCCAGGGCACCATTGGCCACTTGGTGCTGCAAAGTCAGCTGGCAGTGGCCCTAGACAAAAATGCCACAAAAAGCTCTGGCAAGGGGCCATGCTTCATGCTGCACAAGAAGGCAAAAAGCTGGAGAGCTGTGCTGAGAGCCATGGGGGAAAATACCTTCCTGATGCTTAGTGCAGGAGAAATGGTCTTGCAAAGGAGGAGGCTGGTAGTGGCTAAGCCAAAATGGCCCAAAGAGGCCCTGGCAAGGGGCTGTCCTTAAAGCTGTGGAGGAAAGCAAAATTTCCCTGGGGACCAGAGCTGATGTACCACAGGCTAGTCTATAATTCTGTGATTGTATGATGCAGTGTCTGTGCCCAGGGGTCCCAGCGAGCTGTCCCTGCAGTTGGTGGACAGGCACTGGGCACAACTGGGAAAGCCTGCTGGGCTGCCTGCCCTCTCACCATGTGCACTAAGCTCTGTTCAACAACATAGGAGCGCCAAGAGTCATCTCACAGCCTGGCTGTGAGCTTTTCCTGCCTTATTTTCTACAGGACAGGAGACCAACTCTTCTACTTTCTCCTCTCTATTGTATAAATCAGTTGTGAAGATTCTCATTAAATCATAATTAATATTCTTCTTTTTCATCCTTATTATTTTGGCTTTCTTCAAGGAACTAAGAAAATGACAACATGGCATAGGATTAGTGGTTTAAACTCTCTTCTAAAAGCTGTGAGTAAACCAGTCAACTCAACTGTATAGTATCTGTAAGAATTCCTGAATGTTCATCTTTCTCTGTTTCTAAGAAGAGGTGGTGGTTGTACCATGAGACACAATGGACCTGAGCACCTGTGTCAAGCAAAGCTGAAAGAAATTTCACTCCTGTCTGAGCCGTGTGAATGCTACAAGGCAAAAAACAACGGCTATCCCAATGGCGCTTTCTTTGACACACCACTGACAAATCATCAAATATCCAGCATGGAACTAGCAAAAAGATATTGGTAAGGCAAGCCAATTAATAGAATAAGGAAGTAGATATTGTTCTTATTCATAATAACCCATTAATTATCTGGAAACTCGTAACAAAAATTAGACAGTAACTATCCAAGCATCCTGATCATGTAAGTTTCATACAGTTGTTTCCCTCCAAAGATTTTCTTCCCACTTGGAAACTGTCCTCATGGGTTATTACAAAACCACTTCTCTTGCCTTTCATAGCCCCTCTACTTCCACTCATTTTTATAGCCTTCTCACCAGCTGTCTCTACTGAGCATGTAAAAGTAGGAAAAAGAGAGCAACAATAAAGCCAAAAAGAGCTTTGCTTCCCTACGAAAAGCAAGGAATAACAGCAAATTTAGAGAATCCCTCTTACTTATCTCTGCAGAATAAAACTGATAGAATTGGATGAGAGACTGCTTTCCTCAGTTCCTCTTAAGAAAATAAAATATATAAAACATTAGTAGTAGAGTCCTAATTTGCTGTTTAATGCATTCTCAAAAACATACTATTGTTGCTAAGAAGTGTACAGAATGAAAATTAGATGGCAAGAAACATCCCTTACGGGTTTTGGCACTACTTTGTTCTTCAGAAGTCTCCATGGGCATCCCAAGTAGACATTCATGCAAAGAATAGGAGTGCTGGAGATGGAATATGACACGCTGCAGAGTTTACATGGTGCATATCACTACAGGCAAAAAGGCACAAAGAAGGAAATACGCAGAGCAAATGTGGAAGTTTCATGTGAGATTTGGAGGCGGATGGGGGTGAGGTGTGGACTCAAGTGTTACTTCAGTCCTTCCTCTTGGCTAACAACCATGTATCCCTGCAGATCATAAACGTCAGGCTCTGAGATTTGCCTGTGCATGTAGAAGCCTGGTCAGAGGTAGAAATGAGGATATTGCTACAGAATTGATATAGAGCCCCTGTAATCCTCATCTCCCCTTTCACCAGACCACCACTAGATTAATTCTGATGTCTTTTGCTGACAGGTTTACAAATCACCTCATTAGTTCCTGTGAGTCTGCATTCTTCCACTCAGTGTGTGAGAATAAATAAGCAAAGACAAAAGCAAAGGCGAAAATCACAGGAGGCTGAAATTCCCACACGAAGTAGTTGTCAGGCAACACAACAATCTGGCATGAGGAATTAATGCAACAAAACCAAACCAAACCAAAAAAATGCCTTGGTGAAACAATTATGTTTTAGTCTATGCCAGCCACTGAAAGAGGTAGCTGGTTCAGCTTGTTACTGGAACAATATATTGATCAGCCTTGTCATCACCTCTTCCTGGAGCTCAGCACCCAAACTTTATCGCAGGCATACTAGTGTTACTGCTATTTACCACTGAAATATTTTCTACTTTTTTGTAATTTTCTTACAGCATTATGTTTGTACTAACAAAGTCCAGTTTTATATAAGTACTGTTGTAAGTAGTATATATTCCAGATACCTATATTAAAATTTAAAACAACAGCTACAACTATGTATTTGTATTCAAAGTGATAAGACTGACACTTTTCATTTATAGAAATATTTAAATGATACCTATTTATTGACTACCTACTAATCTTCTTGTTTCTAGATGAGCAAAACTGTTTTTGGAAGGTGATGTTGCACGTCTCTTTTTTAAAGATAGAAACTATGCAATGCTTCATAAAGTCTTACAACCCATGCTTACAGTATCTTGTTTTCAGGCATATGGTTTATAAAGCTCATCTCCTTATTGCTGTTGGTGTGCCAAGTTTACAGCTTGGTTTCCAAACTGGTATGCTTTGCAAAGCAATGTGCACAGAAGCTCTGTTTGTTCTTTTTTTTTTCTCTTGACTTTCTTTGTTCTGCCAAAGATGAATGCTTAAAGCCCATGGCTAAGTGTCTGAAGAATTTATTTTCAATAGCACAGTCAGCTGCTCACTTGGACATCAGTGAGGTATTTTGACACTTGTGAAATACACAAACCACTTTTTAGAGCTTAAACTTAGCTTTTTTTTGAGGGTATAGACCTGAACTGGAAGTCTGAAAGATAAAGTGGATGAAGTAAGATGCTTGGATTAAAATAGACTGTAAACATCTTAGAAAGTAGGTGGAAGGCAGATTTTCAGGACTCTACTAACAGCGCAAAAATTACATAGGAATGACAGAGCTGATATTTCTACTGGAACAGACGCTGAATAAATTACACAAAATATCAGATGTTATAACTGAAATAAGATGTTTATGGGTGGAAATTCCACACCTACATAGCTAGAGGAGAGTATGAAAGTCATGTGACAGACAGCCCCTGTATCCCAGTGGTGCCAGTGACTGGAGAGCCAGGGATCATGAGGTACTACCTACCACACTGTAATTTGGTTGGAAAGGGACTTCAGGAGGTCTCTGTCCCACAGTAGGACTTGCTCTGGGGTCAGACCAGGTTGCTCAGTCTCTAAAGCCTCAAAGGATAGAGATGACAACACTTGTCAGGGCAACCTACTCCACCTTTTCAGAATAATTGAGTGGCCTTGCCATGAGCACATCCTTAGCTGGATGTGTCCTATCACTGGCTCATGTATGCCTACTTTGTTCAAATGCACCCTAACCTGATTGTCCTTTACTAAGGGTAAGTCTTCTTTGCTTCAGACCTTCCCTCTGTTCTCAGAGGCCTGGGATTCCTAAAGGCCAGTCTTACCAGGAAAGAATGAGGTAAGGAAGGCACTGAATACCTCAGTCTTTTCTGTGTTTGTCAGAAGGACCCCTACGTCATTCAACACTGGGCCCATATTTTCCCTAGTTTTCATTTTCCTGCTCACCTACCTGTAAAAGTCTTTCTTGTTGCCTTTCATGTCCCTCAGCAAATTTGCCTCCAGATACGCTTTGGTTTGGACAGTGACTGTTTAATTGTCCTGGGTCAATTGTTGCTGTTTCGTCTTCTCGTTTATGTTTGAGTTTAGTCAGGAGCTCTTTCTTTATCAGTGCAGGATGTCTGCACTTGACTTCTTCATTGCCTGTGTTGGGATTTTATCATCAGTGCACTCCAGAAATCTGGATTGTTTGTGCTAGACTATATCGTCTGTTCAGCAGATATCAGTCTGCACGCATGAGGTTTCTTCCAGTTACCTGATAGCTCTGGTTATGTGAGGTATCCCACCAAATCCTAATGAGGTCGTAGCCCTGTAACTGCATACAGACCTCCATTTCCTCCTTTTGTTCCAGTGCTGTTGGCATTAGTGTATAGCACTTGAGTGAATCACCCGTACGTGCTGATTTCCCAGAAAGTCTGAGAGCCTTCCCCATACACTGAGGAGACCTTTTCAGTAAGCTGAGGCAAAGAAGAAAGCAGGTGAATAATATCAGATATTTGTAACTTCCCCAGTCCCTTTTTGATTCAGAACAGTTATATTACTATGATGTGTTGGTTATGTACTTGAATAGCATTACCTCTGCTCTTTAGAGCACATTGTCCTGGGGGCAGAAAAACAGCTTCTGATTTAATCTTGACTAATGGACAAGGACTGGTTTAAGACATAATTATCAGCCATCTATAGCAGTGTGGTCAGTTTCAATATCCTGGTGAGTGATACGAGCCCAAACTAGCATGATAACCGAGTTGCCTTAAGTAAGACAATTGAAGACAAAAATGGCACAGTAGCAAAGCTGCCTGGAAGTGAGAAAACCAAGCAAAAACTATTGTTAAAAGCATAAAAACATTGCAAGGAGCATGGAGATAGTTTGATGGCTCTGACTAATTTTTTGTGTCAGAGTTAATGTGCACTGCAAACCAATGCTTTAGGCTCAGAGTAAGTGTATCATAAATCAGAAAAAACCTTGATCTTCAAAAAGAAAAAAGGCTATGTTAAGAGAACAAAAAGAAGGAGGATCTAGAAAGTGAGAAGGTATCTTTAAAAGTCTGCTCAAAAGAGGAAAGAAGAAATAGATATGAACTCTGGGAAGTTAAATGTTAATTCATAGCAAAGGAAGCCAAAAATATATTGATGAGAAAATTGCTAAAAGCATATAAACTAGCCATAAAAAAGAAGATTTTAAAAAACATATCGGAAACAGGAAGCCTTCCAGAGACACATAGTGCTGACATTAAACATTGAAAGGTTACTCAAAGATGATAAGGCCAGAGCAAAAAAATGTCATGAATTGGCTGCATAAGTGTTTGTTATATGAAAAGTCAGGAATATTCCTAAACAGGTGTCTTAGTTTCTAA
>WBMW01002666.1:0-42917 GCA_013396635.1 Penelope pileata
TCTGTGATTCTGTGATCTGCATTTAAACAACATTCAAAGTTGAAATGAAAGGATTATTTGCAAAACTGGGTAACATTCTTCATTCTAAATAGTGAATTTTTTCCTTACAGATGTGTTCATTTTAAGGAAGTTTTTAGCATCTGAATCTGTATTTTCTATAAGTCCTGCAGAGCATATAGACTGATTTTTATTTTTCTCAGTCTAGGAAAGCAAAGTTTGAAATTCTGTGAACTTTCGCTATGTCTGGTAATAAGCCCAATTATTTAGGTGCCTACAGTGATATTCAGGCTTCAGGAACTGAAGTTAATACACGTTTGGACTGTCATTCCAATGAGACCTGTACTAGGATGTTCTTATGCTTTGGCTTGTGGATTTGGAAGGATCATTGTACATTTGGCCTTGGGTCATATGCTGTGGGAGTATGTCCCATGATGACCTCTGTTAGTGGGGCAACTCGTTTTCTTGGCTTTCTAGGCAAGTGAGTCAGGTGGGAAGAGGTAACCATCCCCTGCTGTCTTGTACATCATCAGTCATCTCTTTCTGTCTTGAGCATCAACCAGACAGTATCCCAGCCACCTGCAGAAAATGTAACATGTTTACTCAGTCAGAGAAATGGGACTGCTGAAAGCAATACTTTCTCGAAGGTACTAGCTGAAACTGTGTAGTTTAGGAGTAAAACTCTAGAGAAATTGGTAAGAAATGTAAATGTGATAAAATTTTACTGGGGAAACAGGATAAGAGAGGTAGTGGGGAAAGTGTGGTTGCAAGGAGGATCAGGAATGCAAGGCAGGATTTGGGAAGTTAAAAGTTAAGGATCAGGACTGGCTGCAGGTCCTTTTGCCTTGAATACTCATGAGCTGTGCTCTGTCACCACAGTCAGCACATCTTTCCCTGCACGTTGCCTTACTTTCCCCCTTAATTATGTACGGACAGAGGCTATTCCTTTTTTTCCACAGGGTAGTGAAGCAGTTCAGATAGAGGATGTTATGTGTCATGTATAATCACTAAGATATTATTACTAGATGAGGAGACAGGTGAAACCAAAAAAGCACATGTTCTGCTCTCTCTCTAGCACCTGTGAAAAATGTCATTCAAGCTACACAGAACTTGGCAGTGATGCCAAAGAATAATCCACATGCTTGTTCCCACGTGGATTGCCCTGGACAGCATACATGAGTGTGTCAGGCAGCAGGAAGGTGAGCCAAGCACTTCTGATGGGGCATGATGTTCCCTTCCTCAGGCCATCAAAGGCATGGAGAGGTGTGCCTGCCAAGGCCTCTGATGGCTTCTGTGCAGGAGCTGTTGGGGGCTGCAGGAGTCCCAGCGGCAGTCACTGAAGAATCTGCCCTTTTTAGATGCTGCACCACATCATCCCCTCAATTTTGGGTGGCGGGACAGGAGGTAGTGTGCCTAGAGCAGCAGCAGGGAGGTCGTGCATTACAGCCTCTGGTGGGGCTGTGCCTCCCTGCTGGCCTAAGTGGCTTGTACTGACAGAAATCTGAGTTCCTGGGATCAGAACTGTGAAAGGGGGACCATCAGTATTTTGACCAACTATCACTTTGCCAGGGCTGTACGTCTAATGCTCCAACTTCTCTGAGGCTCATAACAGACTCTCAGCTTTTGCCCACCCGGTACTATAATGCTCTGTTTTCCACCTCCTGTTGGAGGAACGAGGGGAGGTTCCAAATGCTGAATGTAAATTGTAACAGTGGTACAGCACACCTAAGCTTTTGCCCCATGGTTTTCCAGAAGGCTAGGTAATGGTTATGCTGCAAATGTCTGTGTGAGTGCAGGGGAAGGAATGATCACAGGACAGCCTCTTAGCGCCCACCTGTCAGCAACTGCGAGCTGTGCTGCAGCACTGCAGGTGTGGTTGGGAGGAGCCTCAGTGGGAAACACGTGCTGTGCAGCCTGGGATCCCTCTGTGCAAAAAGATGTGTAAATTGGTACCAATGTGTCTGCACACCTTGTCAGTCAAGCAGAGCAAGCTGGAGGATGAGGACATAAAATCTGTGCTTTTTATGTTCCAGCAAAACCCAATACAAACTATAATTTTCTCCTCGTCACTGTACCCTGCAGGCAGCAAGTATATTTTGCTCAAGCATCTGGATTTATAGCTCTGACATATTGCTTTCTTGTATTCACAGTTCATGGAGGGCATTTTTCCCCACAGTCTCTAGCCACTGGTGGACGAAGAAGGCTGAGTAAACTGGGATCTGATAATTAGCTGACGCGATGCTGCAGTGCGCAGCTATTTTCTTTCCCATCATCAAGAGATGGAATATCTTGATTTCAATCCTCAGCTATACTGTGCATATTGCGCTTGCAGGGGCTCAACACAACTTTATCTTGCTTGATCTCCCCCCTGCCATCCCATTCCTAAGGCAGAACTGTGAACTGGCTGTTCTGTAGCACTGCCTGGAGAAAAGCTGTGTTTAGAGCAATATGCTAACGTTGTCAAACATTGAAGTCCGAAGTAGACAGGGAGGAACTTCTCTACCTCCCAACCCCCAGTTTGACTCTCTAATTTGACTATAGAGGGATCCTATGTTAGCTCTCTGAACAGCTAAACTGAGATGTGATTCCACCATTAGACATATGCCATTTTAACAGTGCAGAGCTGTCTGCATCTCACATTTGGTTGTAAAACTCGGCCTTAATATGTGCGTTATAGCTGGAAATGTACAGGCGTATTTACATCCACTTCTATGCAGAATTCTGTCCCCAGAATCTGATTAAAATGGTAAACAGAAGGCAAGAACAACAAAAAAGCCATAGTATTTACTTTGTGGAGCTATAAATTGTGTTAGAACACTATGGAATTTTTTGTTGTATTTGATATAGTTTGACTAGCTGGTAAATGATACAGTTCTAGACCAAAAAAAAACCAAGTCGCTTAATTTGATTTGTTGTAGGCTTCTAAATATGTTGTTTGCTACTGGGATATAGAATTATTGTTTTTTAACTGTCATTAGTCCCAGAAGTCACTTATCATTTTTTTTTCTAACTTTTGTGGGGTTTTTTGTTTGTTTGATTGTTTGTTTGTTTGTTTTTTCCCCTTAAAAGAAAATAACCATGGTTCCCTCTCTCACACAAGCTTACATTAAACTTCAGGACTGAGAGGCTATTATACATAGATTGATTGCTTTTCAGAACTAAAGGAGTGTATAAAATGTTGGTTATTTTTTCCCTGAGGACTCTAATTAATTATACAAATGTTAATGAAAACAGAAGAATGAGGAGAGTATGTGTAAGTACTGAGACTTCCCATGCTTTTTCTTTCTGTTTTTGAAACAGCCTTCAGTGAGTGAATGAATATTTCTTATCACTCCTGATTTTTTCTTTTTCCTAGCTCCTTTAAGATTAACATTCTTCTGTATTGTAGTGACACATTAAAATGTGATGTGAGACTTTCTACTGTGTATCTTAACTGTGGCGGGAGTGTAAAATTGGCATGGGTTTGGGGAGTGACATTGAAGCTTGTGTGAAGAACCTGTGCCAGTTCCTCCATTTCATGTTGGGTTCTGGGGTGGGGGTGAAGAGAGTTTAAGAAAGCACTGAGATCCTTTTTTAGAGTTCAGATTAGAACAAAATGTGATTGTACAAACGATTTTGAAGTTGCAGTGACTGGGAGGCTCTATTTTAGTATTACCCTATAAGGAGAAGGTCTTTCATAGGCAACCAGTGAAGCTTTGAAGCTAAAATCAACCACATTTTAAGGACTTCAGTGGAATTTAATTAATAGCCAGTTGAAGGTATGCTGCTTTGTGATGGTAACTGTTTCATCAAGAAATGAAAACAGACCTAGCTGCCTTTAATCCATATAACTCCTCTTAGTGCTAACTCTAATGATCTTCAAAGGAAGGGCAAAGGAAAATGATAGGCAGCATGTCTTCATGTTAGCTCTCCCCAGTGCCAGCCTGAATGCATTCATAATGAGGCTGCTTCTTAAATGTAGTACTGTTCCCTTTCTCCCCCAAAATGCTTTACTCTTTTTTGCATCTCTGGGGATGAGGGATTTGCTTTGGGACTGTGTGCCTTTGTTAGCATAACACATTCCCCGTGAGTTTATTAACACACTGTTAAACTATGTTCTCAGCATGAGCAGGCATCCTTTCGGGCCATTGCCCGGGTCCAGGCTTGCTCACACAGCAGAGATAATCACTGGAACGGAGCTGACTTCTTGCTGGGAATGTGACTCCACTCACAGCAAGGGAGCAAATAGGAAATGACTTGGGGCAAGTCTCACTAAGCCGGAAAAATGAATTAGACACACTCCTCAACAGAATCTGAAAACATTACATCCAGTGAAGAAAGAGAAAAGGTTAGAGCAAGGGGTTCCTTGCCATTCCCAGTTTGGAGCTGAAAAACGTTTACAGGTACGTTATACCTCCTTGTGATGTGAGGTTTGTCTTTCAGTTGTGTCACAGAGGAAAGGATCCATTCACTGAGCAATTCTTCTGTTCTTTATATACAGATTAAGTTTTGAGAGAAGTAGGTTGTGCTGGAGGTTAATCTCACCACTTTTCTGTAAAAAACTTAAAAAATTTTGGAAGTGAGATTGTGGAAGTTGCTATGACCTTTGAGACGCCATCATTTACAACAAGCAGTAAAAAAATTGGGCTGCTCAAGCTTACCTTAAGTTTACAGGAACATAAATTGCAACAATTGAGCTGCAAGCTTTATGTTCTTAAATCACATCATTATTTTTCGGGATATTGGAAAGGATGGTAGAAAATAGCAGATTTCCGTCCATCTCAAGAAATAATAACAGCCCTACTGATTGCCTTCTGTATTTTGCTGCAGTATATTAGGTCATTTTTAACCCCCTCATTTTAAAGAAAGCTTCTTCTCAAAAAGATCTGCTATTCAGGGTAAATCATGACATTGACAATTTACTTGTCTGATAAGGTGAATCTAACATGCAGGTTTATTTTTGTCTGGAGACTGGCACACAGAGGCAAAGACAGTGGAAGTAAACCTAGAGAAGACCACGGAGCTATGAAATTATGTCAATTTATGTCAATTTATACCAGTTGAGAATCTAATCAAAACACCTCAGTGTCATAAAGTAAAAGCTAGAATTCAGTTTAGAATCAAATGAAGGAAAATTTTATTATGACAAAAAAGACAAACAGCTGTAGGAGTCAAACAAAAGGAAAAGTAAAAAACTGTGTCAAAGCTGACAAGCTCCAGTGAAAACCACCTTGCCATATTAACTCAGTTACTGATTTAAAAACATACTGACCCCAGGATCACAGAAAAAGGCAATCCTTTCCAGTACATCATTAATGTTGTGATTTAAGCGGGGACTAAGTGTTGCCAACTGGTCTTTGGGCTCAAGTGCTTATGGGGCTCTGTCCCTTAACAGGTCAGAGAGCATAAAGGGTCTTTTGGAGAAGTGTTTGCTTGGCCTTGTCCTCCTTGTGTGCTACTTGTTGTGAGTAATGTGCTTTATTCATCTTGTTCTGCAAGATGTATTTGCTAATTTAATAAGAGAGAAGGAGAGCGAAATGCTAATAAACAATGCTGCATAGATAGCAAATGATAGCACAAACAATAGAAAGCGTAGAAGAGAAGTGTGTGCTCCCTGGAGGAGAATTTATTGAACGCTGGGATGTAACAATAAGAAGCTACATTCACAAATCTCTAAAGGCAGATTTGCACTGCTCCAGCAGTGCACAGCAGCTTAATTCCAGCTTAAATTTCCAGTGGAGTGTGTCTCTTTGTAACTGACTCCCCTGGCCCCACAAGGTACGTGATGAGGGAAGGGCTGTGGCCTGGGTGCCCTCTTTCTTCATAACTCATGCATGTGGTTTTAAGTCTTCCCTTAAGTTACAGCAAACAGCTCAGATGTAGCCTTGGAGTACACGGCAACGTTTGTTCTCTTTGTTCTCTTTGTTTTCGTGATGCGGGAAGAGAGAGGAGAGAAGTCCGAATAACCCATCCATGCATAAAAACAGGTCATGCTACAGAGCAAGTTGGCTTCTGGTGCTGATTTTGTTTTGACTACGTCTTTTCCTGAGTAAGTGTCTTTAAAGTTGTTCAAGGCACGCATGAGTCAGACTGTCTGTGCAGATGAACTCTGTGCAAGATACAATCTTGAAGAAGTAGGATTTGCCTCATTTTCCATTTTCATTCCCTATGAATTTTTGTATGCCCCGAGATACTACAATGTCTAAATACTTTGTAGTCATGTTTCTATGCACAGTGCAAGCATGACACTAATTCAATAACATCTAGGGGGGCAGATATTGCACCCAAAATCTCTGGAGGACTCAGGATTAGGATGCTTGCTGCCTGCAGTTTCTCCCAACGCTGGCCATCTCTCCTCCCTTTCAGTCAACGGAATGCAGCTCCTGCTTCTCACCTAGGCTGCAGCTGAAAGAGGACAAAAAGAGAAGAAATGGTGGTGTGAAAGATCTCTCTTCTCCTGTTCTTATTGCTAAGTGCTTGGATGGAGCAAAAGATAGCTGAAGAGGACTCAAAACCTCATCTCCCAGGAGACTGACTTAGCTACAGAAATCCAAATTCTTTGGCTTTGAGGAACTATCTGCTTCTCTTGTTGAAAATGCTCCCATTAGAGAGAGGGGAAAAGAGGGAGAACAATGCTAGCTAATTCAGTAGGTGCAGGTTGTAGTTTCTCTGTTATGGTTAATACAGCGTGCAGAAACATTTCTGTGAGTAAAACCAGGACTCCATGTTTCCCTGCACTTGGGTGAGTATCCTAGCTAGTGGATTAGGCATTAGTGTGGGAAGGAACCAGAGAAGGACAAGAAGGGCTGTTCAGAATTTGGAATACTCCACTTAAGTCTCTGTAGGGAAACTTAAGATCATGGCCTGAACTTGTGATTGAGCACCTGGAAGAGGGGCGTGGTGGGCCTGGGGAGCCCAGGCAGATTGTTTTCACCTGTGCTCCCCTGGGACAGGAAGGGGTGGACCTAGAGCAGGGCTGCTTTGGGCTCATTTAAGGGCCAGCAGTGGAGAGGAGCATCCTTCTTGCTGAGATGTGGTACTCTTTAGGAGGGATATAATTTGGGTGGGAGATGGCTGTCATCAACTGAGTGAGTTAGAACTTTTTGTGGAATCTTTTGTGTATGTTCATTATTAAGTCCTATAGTACTTTGCCTGGAATCACAAAGAATGTGTCTGAAGCAATTTCACTTTTTTGTCTGCAAAACAGTCTCTTTTGCAAGGCAAAGTGATTTGCCTATCATACAGAAGCTCGTGATGAAGGCAGTGGCTTGTGCCTAGCTTCCCAAAGTGTCTAGGCTAGTGGTTTAACCACCTCTTCTGGACTCACTCTTTGAATATGCCCACTCATCCTCTGGTCGATTGCAGGCCTAATTTATAAAGATAGATTTTTTTTAAGCAGTAGATGGCCTGCATGTGTGTTACAGCTTTGTGCTGCGATGTGCTTTGTTCTAACAATAAGATTCTTCAAGAATTGTTGATTTCTTTTTTTTTCCTGGACTAAATCAGAGCAATAATATCAAATTTAGAACCTATCAAACTTATTATAAGAGAAGACTAAATGTGATCAGCTTCAGATATCTTTACAATCAGGTGCCTTTGTTAAGGACAAATCTTAGCAAGAGGAGCATATGTGTGGTCTGTACTTCAACCCCAGCTTCCACATGTGTAATCTTTACAAGAGTGCAAGTTGCCTTGCAGAACCTTAGTAATGCGTGGCACACCTTTTCGTATGCGTCATTAACAATAATCATCCTATTTCCCAAGTTACATGTTATGAAACACACAAGCTTTATTTCTATAGAGAGGATAACTGTAGATAATCTGAGATGAAAAAGAGAAGTAACAACTTTGACACACGTTTACTTCGGAAATCTGCATGCTGGCAGCAACCCAAAGACTATAATAAAGGCAAAAATCTGTTCATTTTCATTTGCAAGTGCCATTGAGATGTTCTGTGTTTTGAGTGGAGCTGAAACGAATAATGTACATTATTTGTTTAACAATGACGTATATGCAGTGTGCCCTGCCTTTTTCCCTGCATATTGGAGCTACTTACCTGAACTTGCAGAGCTGGCAAAAACTGTTATATTTTCAGAACTGTAGCTAAAGAGCAAGTAAAGAAGTAGGGGGACGTGAGGAAAAGAAAGAAGTAGTTGTTTTGTTTGTTTTCTGTGCAAACTTCTGGTGGTGCAGAAAAGAATTTTAAAGTGGTTTCACTATGAGAAATGGCTGTAAAAAGCCTCATTTTGAGGATTTGTGTTATCACAATAATTTTCCATATTGACTCTATGTACTACTAGAGCAAAATCAATGTGAACATACAATATAAGATATTGATTAACCTTGTAAATATATCCTGGCATCTGAGGCTCAGACTGGTGGATTACTTTCTTTATTACCACCAGCAGCAGCAATGGTTCTGTAGATCAGCAGTTGCTTCAGAGATACCAGATCCAAAACTTTTGGAACTGTAAATGACGTAGTGAAATTGAACACCGTAATGTGTGTGGCAATTTACACTGTGTTAGCGTGATTGTCTCTGAAGTACTAATGGATTTGAAAAAAGAAAAAAAAATTAAATAGAACATCACAACACACAACTCAGATATGTCCTTACTGAAAAACAGTTAGCTGCTAAATGTTTAAATCATTTTGGAAAAGTTGTGTCGGGTACTGTGAGGCACTTCATCTTGATTTTGAAGACATTTGCTATTGGACTATTCTCCTATTAATTTGCATGTGAAGTGGGTGTTGAAGCCTGGCACCTGAAGGCCAGCTGTGAAAGTCCCTGCCAATTCAGGAATTCAGAACATTTCCACCACCAAATTCCCATTTTACTGAAGCAGATTTCATCTCATCTACAGTAGTATCTCTTTGATAATGTCACAAATTATTTAATGCGGTTTTAGTTTGAGGTATGCTGATCTCTAAAACAATCTTTTTTTTTCCATGTAATTTCAAAGAGTGATTAAGAGAGCCATTCAGAGAAGTTCATCTCTTACTACATTAACTCTTGCTTTAGGGGATTATGGCTGCCTTAGAATAAAATAATCTCTGAGGAGACAAGTTACCTCTCTTTTTATGTGGAGGAATACAAGAAAACGTGCTGGTATTTTTAGTTAATAGGGCTACATATGCAAACAGGAAAACCAAAAAACCTACAATTGTGTAAGTAATACGATAAACAGCTAACAAATTGGCACTGTGTGTATAGGGGTATGATACTTGATTTGAACATTGCTGTGTAATTGATCAAATTGATTTTCTGGGTTTTCAGGCTTGTACATAAACTGGGAGCTTCAGGTACCAAACACAAATCTCAGCCAGACAGTTTTGTGCAGGTGACGCGGTTACTGGAAGAGTCTGAATTGATAGACTCAAGGAGAGAATAAAAGAATTCTCAAGGCCCAATTTGTCTAACATCCATGGGAAGTGTCTGGTCATAGAATCATAGAAACACTAGGTTGGAAAGGACCTACAAGATCATCTAGTCCAACCGTCCTCCTATCACCATCCCTGCTCACTAAGCTACTAAAGCATGTCCCTTAGCACGTTATCTAGATGCTTCTTGAACAGCGCTAGGGACGGTGACTCCACCACCTCCCTAGGCAGGCCATTCCAGTCAACATAGAGTTTTCTGAAGCGTTCTTGAGGAGGAGAACTCAAGTATGCTTACCTCAAGGTCTACCCTAAGTAAACCAGGAAGGCTTGTCAGAGATAAGACTGAGAACAAAACAGCCCGGTTCTGAGCAGCAATTGTCCCTGGGCTGGCTCTTCCAAAGATTCAGTTATGTTTAATAGTTCTATGTAGACACAGCTCCTGAATCCCAAAGGACTCCAGACCTCAGTGAACTCCTGAATGAGGCTAAGGTATGTTTTTTTCCTCTTTGCTTCTTGTTTGAGAGAAACAGTTCAGATGACCTCTGTAAGTAGTATTTTTCTAACTCCTTGCTTCTATCACAAAAACTTATTGATCTTCCTTGCTATGCCTGCTCTAGATGGGTGGCATGTGACTAGGAATTAGGTGCTCTTTATTGCAAACACTTGTTCACATCTGTTCTCAAAACATTGTCATATTTGACTGTGCTTGTCTTATTTTTCAATAGTGGAAATGTCATCATTCCTTGCAGCTTGATCTACCTGCTCACTGTTTTGAGGCTGTTCATTAGCACAGCTCTTGGACATCTGAGCATCTGCACAATGTACGTTTATAACAAGGCTTTCTACCTGGGCAGCAATGTCGTGCTGCAATGCTGCAGCCTGGATGGGTTTACCCATGCTGCCTGTTGGCCTTTTTCCGTAGTGCCAGCTGGATAGCTTTCACTTCTGCAAACTGATTCGATTTACCTTTTCCTTTGACAGTTTCTGTGACTTGTCATGAGGGACTCCATACAGCAGCTTTCCATCTTTTTTTTTTTTTTTTTAAATATTGGGGAAANTTTTTTTTTTAAATAACGTGACAAGACCCATCAATAGCCAGAGCATACTTATTCTCATTTTCTGGTAACTTACACAGTAGGACTTCTTTGGCATGAGTCCCCTTCTCAGGTGGTGCTCAGAAATTTGTGCCACCTGGGCAGTCCATAATCTCTTCCAGAATTTTAGGTAATTGGGGTTCCCCAGTTAAGCCCGTTGCCTGATTTGTGCTGCCCACCTACTTAATGTAACATTGGTCAAAGTGCAAAAGATGAAAACAGCCATTAATAAGTCCTAAAATTTGGTGTACAGCAAGGAAGGGAGTTGGTAATGATACAAATAAAACAATATCAAGAACTGAAAAGTCAACACTGACCAGCAACAGCAAATAACAACTTGCCAAGCCACAGCTAAACAAGTAAAGCAACTATAGATTTGATCACGCTGTGCTAGAGTAGATTTATAGTTACCTTGAGTCCCATATTTGTTGCCAAGAAGGATTTCTGTGAATTGACCCCAGTTGGCCAGTAAGCCCCCACTCAGTTGCTCACTCTCTGCTGCAGGATGAGGCAGAGAACTGGATAGGCAGAAGCAAGTAAAAGCTCACAGGTCAAGATAAAGACAGTTTAATAAGTAAAGGGAGTGTGGGAAAGAGAAATGAACAATAGCACTCACTCAGTACCACCAGCAGACCAGTAATAAACCAGTCTCAAAGCAATGGTTACTTGGGAAAAATTACCCCCTGCCCTCTTCTTACAACTGAGTGTCATGCTAAATGGGATGGAATATCCATTTCGTCAGTTTGGCTCAGCTCTCCTAGCTCTGTCCCTTCTGGCAATTGCTGGGGGACAGAGAGGTCTTGACACTGTGTGAGCTCTGATCGTCAGTGACTAAAGCACTAGTTTGAGATTTATGGCCAGAATAATGCTGATAACAAACATGGCACCATATGGGCTGCTGTGAAGAAGGTTACCTCCATCCCAGTCAGACCCAGAACAGACTAGCAATCTCTTGTAGAGTAACTGCTTTTTACCCTAAAGCCTTGTTCACGTGTCAACACAACACGTTTTTTGACCACCTGTCTTTTATTGTTTCAAATTGTGCAAATGTCTGTGGTAAAACTAAGCTGCTGTAGAGGTGAGCTGTTTCCTATTTTGCAAGAAATGGCAAATCTGTGATGCATACGTAAGAGGCCTAGACACAGCTATGCATTTATTGTATTACTTGTGGTCAGAGACTCCAGGTGCAGACCATGACTACTGTGTGAAGTGCTGTACAAACATGGAATCAAAAAATGGTTTCTGACCATGAGAGGAGTTAACAATTTCCATGCTAGAGCTAAAGATAAAACTGTCTGATTCTGAGTATTGGGTGAGCTAAGGTAAGTGTGATAGGCAACAGTTTCAACATACCAGGAGAACTGCTGTTAGGAGGCAGTACTGAAAAAATAGGGCAGATCTAATTAGAGCAGGATTTTGTACTATGAATGTGCACTGGAGCAGGGATAGGGAGCTCAGTTTTGCTAAGTGTTCTGGGAAAGTCTGACTTGCCTCTGAATATGCTCGTGGAGAAAGGAGGCACTGGTCCTTTCAGAGACCTAAGGACATGATTCGCTTCTGGTGTGATACAATGTACCTCAACTTCAAAGCACTTCTTACAAGTGAGCACATTTCAGAAAGTCCTTAAATGCAGGATCTTTGGAAAAAGTTTAAAATTTGTTGGTGGTGTGGTAAACATCTGAATTTCCTCTGTAGTCAAATTCTATTTCCATTTTAGCAGAATAAACCCTCTCTGCTGAGGATGTAGAAACTGCATATATGACCTATTTTATCTTTATACAATTTGGTATTTGGGGTTTTCACGTTCCTATTGATGGCTTTAGAGGCAAGTTTTCTCACACAGCACTGGAATGGAAATCATGACCTTGTGGGGAGGGGCTTGTCTTGTACTTCAAAGGGTATATTTGTTTTTTTCTGGAGATGTACCTTTTGCCTTGAAAAGGTAACCAAGAATAGCTTTCAGAAGCAAAAAACCAAGATGCTGGGAAACACCATGTCAGCAGATCTAGTGCCTCCAGACCTAATAATTCCAAGGTGTTTCTCTACTTTGAATTTCCCTGATATTTCAACTGTTCTTAATGTATTTTTGAACCAAGATGTAATCTCTCTGAACTTGACTGCAAAGGCTTATTGCCAGCTAAAAAAGAAAGATCAAACAAGTGGTTTTTGATGGGTGTTAAAAGCTTGGTTGTTCTTTCTCTTCTGAAATATTATGACATTCTCATAAAATCCCTTTTTCCCTTTAATGCCAAAGCAAGGCTCCTGTTGATAATGTAACACAGATAGCACCAGCCACCTCTAGTCACAAGAAATGAGCTGGCCCAAACAAATTTCTACTTGATAGATTTCTTCAAGCAAATTTGCCCCTCACCCCTCTATGCTAGCAGCTGCTAAAGTTTACGAACGTGTTGTTACCTTAACATAATGCACTGCTGCCACAAGCTTTTTTTTTTTTTTTCCCCTCTACTTTTGTGAAACAAAGGAATTTTTGTTTTTTAGGCTAGGATAGCACACTTTGAACAGTGTTACGGAGACTTTGTCAAGGTAGCCTTTCCCAAGTGAGCTATTTATTAGAAGTGTTTTCTACTCCTCTACTCCTTAAAATGTGGGTGGAAAAAAAGTATGTGTATGTATGCAGCAGTAAATATTTGATAGTTCCCTTCTCTGGAAATTTTCATAGATTAAAGAAACATACCGTCTTGATCTCATCACTGTGTGTGGGTCTGGATTGCACGATGTTTGGAGATGTCTTTCTACCCTTGTTTGTATCTGCTTGTGTTAGCATGAGCATCCCAAGCCACATTTGAAATATCTTCCTTTTCTATGCTTTTGTTGAAAGCACATTCAACTTGCTTTCAGCTGCTGCCCTAACCTCACATGGGTATGAGCTATGGGTATGAAGTGAGGCAGCAGTTTGGAGCAGGGAAGGATAGGGTGTGCAAATGATCAGCTACCTCTCTTAGGCAATCTGCTTTCAACCTTATGATTGAGGTCAGGAATGAGGGTACAACTGAGCATGTGCATTTCACAAAATGCTGAGAGTCGTTCTGTGACTGCGCACAGTTTCTGGGCCTAATTTCTTCTTCAGCACTCGGTACTACCTTGTGTCCTACTAGATGAGTGGGAACAGGGACCCTTTGTGACAGTGCAGGCTGATTCTGTAGGTGCTCCAAAAAGAGTTGTGTAGGCTTTTATTCTGGAAGCTGAAGAGAGATAGAAGTAGGCAGGCACCACAAACGCAGGAAATTTAATTAGGGCTCTCTAAAGCAAATGGCTCATTTAAACATAATGTTCCTTAGGATGTGTTCTAGCCCCATTTCTGAGGCTTGAAACTTGCTGTGTTTGCTCTTATCTGTGTACCTCAGTTTCCTGGCTGATAATGGAATAACTTTTACAAGTGAATGCTGAACTAACTTATTGATGCTCCATTGACTAGATGCTTTGCCCCCAGCAGATTTAGTAATGAATGGCCCAACAGGTTCATTACATGATGATGTTTCTTAACAGATGCTGCTGGGTAACACTGGCTAGCAGTGTAACAGCTGCACGGGGCTCTTAGCTTCTGAGGACTGAAGAAGCAAGAAAAGCAGTTTGGGTAGCTGAGAATACTTGTGTGGCTGTGGTGAGGGTGGGAAGGTGTGGTGGAACAAGAGGATGAGCTGAGTTTCATCTGAGGATGTGTCCAGGCTCAAGTTAACAGTACTCAAGGTGCTGCCTAAGCTGATAGGTGGGCTGGAAGTGTTTTAGAAGAGACAGTGTGAGTAAGGGACAGGAGGGGAAATGCATGCTAGCGGGAAACCTTCATAAGGGAGAGAAGCTTTGTTGCACCATCTTATTTTGAATACAAGGAGGGGGAACAGAGCAGAGGTGCAGGCTAATGAGTGAAGGACTTGTGAGGAGTATATTGGGTGGGAAATGTGATGTTCTTTCCGTAGGTCTGCTTGTATAGTATTCAGCAGATGTATCTGTCTGCATGGTTCTTACACCTACGTGTTGATGGAGGGGGCACTTCCCAACTGGTTCATTTCACAAAGAGCCGTTATCATCCAGTACTGTGAGAAATACAGTGGCTTGTAGTTTTGATCAAAAGTTTGTAGTAATTGTGCATCACTGTTTTTTCAGTGAAACAGATATAGTCCCTGTGTTGATTTCACATTTCTTAATGCAGACTTAGCTAATGTGCAAATAATGCTGATCATTGTTGGCCTCTAATTCAATGGCAGAAATCCTCTTGCAGCTCCATGTGAGCACCTAACTCTCTTAGAACTTTGAAAAATCTCAGCAGCAGGTACTCCAGCTGCTAGTTTTTACCCTGTAGTGTGCAGTGGTGTATTGAATCATCTTCATGGGAAAATCTGATTAGGAATGTGGTCACTTAATTAGGGAGTGAATGATCTTTTTTGTTGTTGTTAACTTTTTTTTATTAAAAGGGGATGAGATTACCTTCAGTCTCAGTCTTCAGATAGTGTGAATTGATCTTCAGGGCACCATACATCCGCGCTGCCTAATTTTTAGCAGCAGAGACTTACCTCCCAAGTACAAGAGCATGGGAAGGTTGGGGGGGGGGGGGGNGGGAGAGTGATTAAGACTCTATCCTGGATCATTGAATTTGAGGGGAGTTTTGCCATTTAAGTCTGATTAGGATCAGGATTAGGAAGCTCTTCCTCAGAGTGTAAGGCTTTGAACAAGGGCATTCTGAAAATGTAACTTCATGACTTCAACTGTTGGCATGACAATCGGAAGAACTAAGAGGAGTACTTCTGCAGCATTACATACTGGCATCAATAATTTAATTGAAAAAAGATCACAGATTTGAAAGGAAGTTCATAGCTTTTGCTTAGAAAATGAAGGAAGAAAAAAGAATATGTATAATTTGAT
The DNA here is from genome assembly GCA_013396635.1 of Penelope pileata. NCBI lineage: Eukaryota > Metazoa > Chordata > Aves > Galliformes > Cracidae > Penelope > Penelope pileata. The sequence continues at coordinate 15,330 of WBMW01002666.1, forward strand.
TTGCTGGTTTTGTATAAGATTTGTTGTCAGTGGTTTTGATAAACTCAGAAGTAGAAGCCTTGAATAACAACCTATTAACATTTTATTTATTCTGCATCTGGAGAAACCCATTGTACTGGGCACTGTACAAATGCATACCATGGAACGATCCTTCACCCTGAAGAGTTCCCAGCTGGAAAAACAAAGCAAAAAAAAACAACCAAACAAACAAAAACCCAGCCAGGATAGGAAAATAGAAACCTAAATGCATGTGGAGGCTTTCTGCATTTATAATCACTGTAACAGGGTAAAGTTGATTTGTCATATTTATGAGAGCACTAAGTTCAAATGCTTGTACTAATAAAGAGTTGATATTCTTTTAAAAAAGCTGTGTTGTGTGAGGGCTGCCTATCAGAGCTTATCCTACTCTTTCTAGGGAAGAAGGATTGCTGGAATAGGAGAGGAGGGATAAAGCCCTTAATTAGCTTCAAAGGACAGAAATGCTTGCTCCTTTAAATAAAGGTTTAAAAAAAATAAAAACAAAATAACACACATTGTTCTTTCTGTGAGCACTGCTTGTACTGTTTGGTCTGCCCAAGATCTCCACGTTCTCCTGATGGAAAGTTTGCAGAGGACCGCATATTAAATAACTTCATTAATTTTTAGAGACATTGTATTATTCCTGATGGTTAGATGCAAAGACTTTGGTGGAATTCAAATATTATACGAATGGTGTTGTATTCATCACTGTAGTTGTGTCACTATATTGAGGTGTGAATAGCCCTCAGGAGGAAACAATATTCACCTATCTTGTGTTGGTGTTTCATCACAGATTTTGGGGAAGCAGGCTTAAGCTCAAGTTTATTGACTGCAGGTTGAATCACTTCAGAGCTAATGATTATTTCATTGCTGGAACAGGAGAGGCAAAACTGAACTAAGAAAATGAGTGGGGACTTAATACAGCATTTAGTGAAGAGTAAGCAGAATCAAACAGGCACTTGACAATATTGGTGGATGATATTATTAAATTTCTAATGAGAAATCTTAGAAAATATATTAGCGGACATGGCCAAGGACAGCCTCTGTAGAACTTGAAAGCAGTGAAGGTAGTTTGGTGATTCTTGGAACGGGCAACATCAGAGTAGAGTTAGGGGACTGGGAAATGTTTTTTTAGATTAGAGAGGCCTGTAAGAAGGCCAGAAAATTGATCATGCAGGATTTTAATTACCGAGATATCGATTAAAATAATAACTATGCACAAATTAAGAAAGGGTACACAGTGCAGGACTGCTTTCTTAAGCTGTTTGTGAGCTTGCACAGTTGCATGCTCTCTTGCATCCAGCCCTAGGGAGCTGAGCCAACTGTGATAAATGAGGTGGAGAGAATCTGTGAAGCACCCTGGTGTCAGGATAGGAAGAATGCTTTAGAAAGAAGCACAGAGTTTTTCTGAGGTTAGTAGAGGCTAATATTGAGGAAGTGTGCCCAAGGAATTTCTTCTGATTATGGAAATCTCCATCTGCACAACTGAAAAATAATTGTGATTTCCTCAGAGAGACTGTAATTAAAATGTGTCTTGGTTAAGTCTGCACAGGTTAAAGGCTGATGAGGGTAAAGTCAGTATGAAATTAACGAAGTATTAAGCAGATACTTTCTTAAACTGCAGCGCAATCAGCACAGTTAGGAGCAGGATAGGGTGATACACAGAAACGAAAGAGTATAAATTAAATTTCTTCTCAATTTGTCCAAGTCATTATTTTCACATGCTATTTTTCCTTTTTTCATTTCCCTCTTTTAGATCATGGTTTTAGAACTAGGAATATTTGTTTAACAGGGCAGGTGAAGGTGATTATAACAGGTTGTGTTGAGGATGTAGAAGAATATTGTAGACTGTACTGTGTAGTCTGTGGATCTCTTGTTCCGCCTGGAGAAGAGAAGGCTCTGGGGAGACCTTATTGCAGCCTTCCAGTACTTAAAGGGAGCTTACAAACAGGAGGGAGACCAACTTTTTACCTGATCTGATAGTGATAGAACAAGGGGGAATGGTCTTAAACTAAAAGAGGGGAGATTTAGATTAGATGTTAGGGGGAAATTTTTCACTCAGAGGGTGGAACAGGTTGCCCAGAGAAGCTGTGGATGCCCCATCCCTAGATGTGTTCAAGGCCAGGTTGGGTGGGGCCCTGGGTAATTCAATGTAGTGGGTGGCAACGATGCCCATGATATGCGGATTGGAAATGAATGGTCTTTAAGGTCCCTTCCAACCCAAGACGTTCTATGATTCTCTGATCTTTCTTTTCACAAGTAACTTTGCTTTATTTTCTGATTTTTGCCATATGTCTACGTAGATGTGTTGGAGGTGGAGGTGAATTATAGAGAAATAAGAAACAATCTTGGCTTTACCACTCAGCAGCAATAATAGCTCGCCAGAATTGAAGTGGGGAAACAAGTTATGTCTTTTTAGAAGAAAGAGCATCTTGCTCCTTAAGGAACATACAAAGGATGTTTACAACAGCTCTTGATGGCAAGAAGTTGCCATCTCTGGCACAAGGGAACAGGCATCTTATTGGAGGCATTTATTTAAAGGGAGGAGGGGGAGAAACAGAGAGGGGAAAGGAGGGAAAGAAAAAAGACTTTTCTCCACCTTATTCATAGTACAGGAGGGACCAGAGAAAAGAATTTCAAGTAAAATGAAGTGAATTAGAAAAAGTTAGGACAGATAGGCTCAATAAAGCTATTATTCTCTTTTACATAATGCAAGAATGGGAATAAGCTTTATTTAGAAAGTCTTTTTAAGTTGCTGGAATCAGATAATTTGCAGTAAGGCATGAAATGGTCTGGCTTGCTTCAAATAAACAAATCACAGCCATTCAATGTAACCAGCATACACGCTTGTGTTTTTGTTTAAACAAAGTTTTAGTTATTGATGTCTTTGTTTGAGGAGTGAGGGAGTTTTTTTGTTTTTTTTTTTTATTTTTCCCAAATGCATTAGGTCTTCTGACCAGTGAAAAGTGATGAATGGGAAGAAAAACTGTATATTATATTTTAAAAATGCTTTTTAGCTGAAAGGCACGTAAGAACAAAATGTTTTATGTAATGCCTATACTTGTGGCAGAACCTTAACCTAAATTTAATTTCTTCTTTTAACAAAAGTATTTTGGTTGACTTGGCAAATTATTTGGTTAATATTAAAGATAATCACTCTCAATGGTGCCTGTGGGTGTGGTAGAGACCAGGGAAGAAGGCTGTCCTCTTGAATGCTGCCCTGAGACTTGAAAGATGTTGGTTTATTTTTGTCTGCTAAATGGATTTGAACTCAGACTTCTCTCTCTCTCTCTTTCTCTGTAAAGTGCCCTCCTTATTATGTTTCCACATGGGCTGCTGCTACTCTCTCCTATCAAAACAATTTAAATTGATATAACGTACTTCATCTGCTCATTGGTGTCTGAACCCTGAGAGTGTTACCTCCTATGAGGTGCTTTGCATAACCACCTGATCAACCCCCTCATATTTTACTTCTTTGGACAGAAACGTGGAAAAACACTTCTTAATCTCTCTTAATCTCATTCAGCAGCCTGGTAAACTAGCCTGATGGTAAGGATGGGCTGCCCATGCTGAGCACCCCTTGGTTTTGTTGCTAGGGTAGTGAGATAGAGGTGCAAAAAACAAGCCTTAAAGGGGAGATGTGATCACTTCTTAGTGACTGTTCATGCTTCTTCCTCTGCGTGTCTTCTGATTTTTATGACTGGCTGGCATTGTCCCTCTGTCTTTCCTGTCCTCCTTTCCACATGCTCTCCTTTCTGTTATACACTTCCCTGCTTTTCATCCACTAGTGGCAGTGGATGTGCAGGGATTACCTGTCTGTAACAAGGTGCTAGCTTTCTTGCAGCTCCACTACTAGCTTTCCAAATCTAGGCTGCTGATAACCAGGGCTGCTTCTGTATTTCATCTTTCAGCCCCATGATGCCAGGTGAAGATTTTTACTCTCCCACTCCAGAAAATTGGAAAAGAACAGAGGAAATTGTTCTAAGGGTGAATAGATGTGTAGGGGGGGAGAAATGCTGAAGTGAAGCAGAGAAAAATATCTAGTGGGTATGGAGTACCTTTTCCTTATAATAACCTATTTCTACCTATGAGTTATTTTTATTCCAAAGCAAATATAAACCAGAGTTAGTTTTCTAAAGCCAGGGGTAGGGCTGTCAATTTAAACCAGCTGAGGATCTTCTTTCTGTTTTCTAACCAACAAAATGTTAAGGTAGTACAGACAGACTCACTAAATTGACACCCCTCAGCTTTCAATGTGAAGCTCTTGCTGTGGCAGATAATGGCTAGAAGTTTTTTGCTGGCTGCTATAAGTGAAAGGGAGTTCTCCTGATCTCTTAAACCTAGCAGAGATTCACAGAAGCAGCAGAGTTCAAAGTTAAGGAACCTTTGTAATATCCAGCAGCCATACAATCTTTTTCCTTAAAGACATTTGCCTAATTTTTATGTAAATAACCACAGCCTAGTGACCAATCTAATTCAACAGTATTACTGCTGGCAAACAAGGGATTAAGAAGAAAATGCTGTATTGAAATGGAAGCCGTAGGGCCTGATAGAGGCAGGTTACCATTAAATTCTATAGATACTGTATCCTTCTTGCCAGCTCTATTGCACTTTAATCCAGTGCTCAGGGTTTTCTATAACTAAAAAGTACTTCTTTAATCCTTTTTTCACACACTGTAATGCAAACCTTGATGCTGAATAATCCACCGAGGTTTGCGCATTTGTTAGATCTCTACTTCATTAAATTACCAAATTCAACTGGCAGCAGAGCAGGGTGGCAAAATGTCAACATGGCTTTGCAAAGCCAGCGGTTGCTCATTTCTAAAGATGAATATGCTCTCTATTAATGCCTGTTTACTGCATTTCAGCACTAACCTTTACAAAGTGAGGAAGGGATGGGAGGAATTCCAGGGCAGGCTTTCAAAGTGCAGTAACATATTTTTTCTCAATCCACACTTGATTGAACCAATAAACCAAGGGCTATGGGCTTACAAGGGCATTGAATCTCAACTTGAACATTTTGTTCAATTTGCACTGTGTTAGTGATATCATATGGTCTTTGAAAATTCATCAGTATTGTGGCATTTGATACTGCAAACACGTGCCAAGTGAAACAGAAGCCCAACATGAAACAGTGGGATCAAAGTTGCATATGTTTTCTAGTGGCTGATAAAACGTCTTCCTCCAGCCATCTGAGCGTCTGATGTGCAGACAGTAATCTCTGGAATTTCTGGTGATGTTCCTGGTACCTGATTAATGTTATATTTCATCAATGTTGTGCTGGGACTTTCTTGGGTTAAGGAGGAAGGGAACTATTATTCAGTGTAATATAATGTCAGTAGCAGTGTCAAAGATTCAGATATTTATTTAGGCTCAGCCTTGAGGGACATTGGTATAATTCTAATTTTGATCATAGATCACCTGAATTCTTGACTCAAAGGTTTTGCCACTTCTCAGTGAAATACCCTTCAGTTCATACCCACTCTTTCAGTGAAATAGGGTCTTGGTCATGTCAATGGGACTTTTGCTTGAGAAAGGAAAATACTTTTGTCCTTAGGGCAAACAGGCCCCACAACAAATTCCACTAAACAAAACTACATGCTGGGAAGTACAAAAGAGAAGAGTTATTAAGGAATCAGTTAAAACCAATATGAGACCAAACACCCCATGTTGGGAGAAGATTTTTCTATCTCTCTAGAATAGTTAAAGGAAGTCTAATTTTTAACCATGCTTGAGAGGTACTGGAGACAAGAATTTAGTCACACTTCATTTGGATTCCTCAGGAATGTCTTTGTTTAATTTAATGCAACTGATCTGAGTTGTGAAGAGGCAGAACCCATGCCTGAACGGGACAAAAGTCTCAACAGAAACTTGAAACGGTGTTTACTTTTTATGGTTTTTGGCCTTACAGCTCCTAGGAGGAATGAATCATACCTCTGTGAGAAATGACCTAACCTGATTTGTTCTTCTGTTGGAATTGAAGAACTGGAAAGGAATGCAGTGAATGCAGAAGATAGTCTTTGCAACTTCTTTTAATATATATAAAAAATTTTTCAGCATCTTTCTTGAACCATTTATTTCCATTTGCCAGCACCCAAGTGTTGTTGCTTGGTGAGAGCTACTGGATTGATGCAACATTTGTCAGTTCATAAGTAAAGAACAACATATAGAGCTGGGGAAATGTATATAAAACTGCTGTGCAAATTTGCATCAGCTGTGCTGAGCTATTTTAGACAGTTCTATAAACTACATTGGTGGGATAAACACCAGAATTACAACAATTATATGAGGGCTAAAAAGGAGCTCCCGCTAGAAGGAAAATTGGGCAAATATGTTCTCAATATTGAGAGGATTATTTTTGAGTTATATATGATAGATAGCTTGTAGATACCTAGTGAGTCAGACTACTTAAGACATGACACATAAAATGCAACTGTAATAAGGGACAGCACTGTGGAAATGGAGAGAGAGATTAGGTGACCTATATTATGTATAATTCGTCTTATCTTGGGAGGAGATACGAAGTAGATGACTTCTTGAAATCCAAATTACTTCTATGTTCTGTGAGTCTATGAATTTCCATTATTTTCATTGCTTTTTGTGGGGAAAAGTGCTTTTACTGCAACCTTTTTTCTTTTTGACTGTGCATATCATGTTTCCTTTGTTAAAGTAAGTGTTTTTACTGAAGACCATCTCCATTGTCTGTTCTTACTGATAATTTATGAAGTTCAGAACATTCATAAAACTGTATCAGATATTGGAATGAGTTACCAAGATGCATAAATGCCACTAGTGAGTTTACATGGGATATTATCAGTGAATACAGTCAGTAGTAGAGTATTGTGACCCTATATACTGAAAAGGAGTACAAGGCAAGATAAATGTTATGCTGCTCCTGTATAGCAGAATACGAAGTGTTCCTATTCCAGCACATTGCTCTGGTCATATGTTGAGAAATGTGGAAGAGACTGCTGAATTATGAGGATGTTGCTGCTCGACTATTAACTTATCAATGTGAGTTCCTCTATTTCCCAGACAGATCCCATGTGAAGCCACATGGGTTTTGCCTGCATTTGGTTTTACTTTTTCAAGATTAAGAAAGCAGTTCACCAGAAAATTATAATGATACTTTTAATAAGGAAGGGAATTCTCTTGTGCAAGCTCAGTGCTTTTAAGTGTCAATGCTATGTTTGATACTGTTGAAGCAGTGTACACTTCGACTAAGCACCATACTGTTCATATCTAGAAGAAAACATGGTCTTTGTACCAAAGAGTATGAAAGACTTTGCAGCTGAGATGATGAATTTAATGCCACAGAAATGAGGATTCAGCCTTGCATGAAAGAAATAATACTTGCAGTTTTGTTAGCTGGATTAAAAATTCGTAAGGGAACAGAATCCATATGCTCCAAGGACGTAAGCCAGTCACTGCCTGAACTCAACAAGAGATCACCCACAGGGTGATAGTTGTGCTTAACTGTCCACTGAAAGGCTTTTTTCCTTTCTTTTGGAAATACTTAGTTCTGTTTACTCTGAGATGGGACAGAAGTTCGTGCTGGCTATAGATCTTGTCCACTCTCCCAACTTTTGTGTGGGAGGCATATCTGCTAAAACGATGACACTGTTTTCACAGCATGTCAGCTTATATATGTTTTGACTGTGGGGGTTGAGAAGTACCTCAAGTGATTCATACAAGATTGGACTGAGAGGTGCAAAAATAACCAGGTCTGGGAGTAACCCTGACAAGCAGCAGTTTCTGGGTATAGAGTCAGAGGGCACAATGTAATTCCCGGGGCAGGGGGGCAGGATTTTTAGTTTCCATCCCATGCTTTGCTCCCACATGATCATGCATGTGTGTAACTCCTACTCATCTAAGCACTGGATCAGTTTGCACAGAGACATTGTGGCATCTCCGTGCTTCAAGATATTCAGATATTGACAGATATGCAGTCCTGGGCCACTTGTTGCAGGTGACCCTCCTTGAGTAGGGGTATTGAACAAGATGACCTCCAGTGGCCCCTTCCAACTTCAACCCACCTGTGTTACTGTAATCCTGTGCCTACATTCAGCTCAGTAGAGCAATAAAATGGAAAATGTGGCACACGGAAGAAATTCAGAGCTGGCTTTCATTTACAGCATCTCAAATTTGAAAAATATCAGCAGAAATCTCAAAACAGTGTTCTCATACTTCTGTGGTGATAGGAGTAAATTGGCCTTGATTAAAGTCAATTAAGACAAAATTGGGAAACTTGGGTCTGCTTTCCAATCTCATCATAGCCTGTGGAAGGGTAATCAACTCTAGATCAAAATCAGCCGCAGGGTATTTTTGCCTCCATGCTGGCTCAGTTCTGGCGATTGATCATTAAATGTGCTATGTATTTCTGCTTTAGTAGTCTACGTTGCTTTACAACTGTCCCTTTTAGGGGCTATCCTTGTGTTGGAAGAAGGCATCTTAGTTCCTCTGCTCCCACCTATGTCTCCCTGCTTGGCACAGGGCATGTTCCTACTTTAAACTGAGTCTTGTCCAGAGATAAATTTTTGCTCCTGTTCTTTTATGCACTTGTTATTAAATTCTGTACAGCATGGTCTTGTCTATGAGAACTTGAATATGTTTAAAAAACAGGATGAAATGATACCAGATCAAGAAAATTCAGTCTGTATTCCTGGGTGCCATGCATGCAACAGACTCCAAAAACAAATGGTATCTCTACTGTTTTATTGTAACTTTTCACCGCCATTAAGAGAGACAATACTGGTTAGATGCAATACTGACCATTTTGGATTATGTTCTTAATGTTATACAGAATGCTAGAGTAGAAAGAAAAATTGTTTGGTTCAGTGATAACACTTCCTAGCTGTAGCGATTAGCACAAGGCAGTTCACTCTTTTTAAGTGTATTTGTGAAATCTCAGAGGCAATTTCGTGTTATGTGTGTAACTGTAGGAGATTTTTCCCCTTTTCAGGAGGAGAGAGGAATATATGGGGCCTGCTCTTGATTTCTCTTGTGCTGCTGTCAGCAAGAAAGACTGTGTTGCCTGTAAATCTGAGGTAAAGTTTTGATCAATTGAAGGAAATGATGCATATTTACTGTTATCCAGGTCTAAACTGGTGGTTTTATTTCTAAACATAAGATTAAGTACATGTGCTAATAAGAAGCTTGAAATTTGCTCCACTTAATACATATGTAGGGATACCATATGCATACGTGTGGTTGCTTAGATATATAGCATATGCAGTATAAGTCTGTACATATATTTCTACAGTCATTTACACATCCCATATATGTGTGCATGTATAAAGCAAAAATATTTTGTCATTGCCAAGCATGTAGTGGTTATAAATACATCCATCACTACAGTTTTCTGACTTCTTCAATCCTGCTACAGAACCTCTTGCTTGGGTGGGAGGAATAATGAGGGAGAAAAGAAGTGCTATTCATAGAAAATGGATCACGAAAATGAAGTTTTATGAAACATTTTTCCCACTTCTCATTAAACTTCTACTACGTTAAAATATACATATTTTTTCCCCAGAAAAAGGTATATATTTTAAAAGTCCTTTCCAAGCTTCTTAAATGCTACTTTTTCTTATTCCACTCTTCAAAGAGCAGCAGCCTCGCTATCTCTCTTTTCAACATCAAACTGTGCTGCTCTGTTGGTCCAGCACAGTGAGGGTGCTTTGAACCTGAGAAGAGAATCTAGCTTTCTTTTTTTTGGGACCTCAAGAAATGCTTTTTGAGAGAACTGCAATTAGCATTTCTTTTTCACCCACCCCATCTTTCCTGACTTTCATAAGTATACAGCAAATAATAATCATATATTTACACGTCTGGTTCCCTAGGGTCTGACAGATACATTTTGTTCGTGCTTTCCAGGATCTTTTGAATCCTGTTATTTGGACCTTCAGACAGACATTTTGATAAGTATGAAATGCTGCACAGGCTGCTAACTTTGTGTGGGGCAAGCATGAATTGACTTTGGTTTCATTTCAGGGGTAACTTTATTCTGCACAGAGTAAAAAGAATCACTGAATGTCAAAGGAAGTCTCTTCCTCACTAGACAGCCCAACCCTTGAACTTGGTGGCTTTTATTCTTGGTGGCCCACCTTGACAGCAGCAATGTCAACCCTGAGTACTGACAAGACACTGGTGTGAATTCAGGTAAAGCTGAGCTTCATCGGTTCTTCCTGCTCTACATGCACTTTGCCCCAGCTGATTTGATTGTGAGGCATCGATGACTGGAATCTGGATCCTTGCCTAAATGAGGCCTCAAAGGATGTATGAGATGCAGTGGAGAGCCGGCGAAGTGTGCTGCTACTTTTCCTCTCTCTATAAATAGTCAGGTCATCAGCACAAATGTTGTGGCTGTCTAGCATCAGCAATTCTAACTGATTTGTGGAACATCGTGTGCTCCAAGCAACAGTCTTATTTCTTAGCGCTAGAAATTCATCTGCGCCAGGTCAGTGTGAAATGGGGGACACCTTGCACGTAATGTTGATGCCACTGTTTTAGTTGTGGGTACCTGAAGCAGCTGTGGTCAGGGTATTGGCCAGCAGAGAAGCTTTTGCACTGCCTCACTCAGATGAGAGCCCTGGTGGCTGCAGTGTGTGCTGGGGAGAAGCCCCTGCTGAGGCTGTGTGTGCATCCAGTCAGAGGCTTATATGCAATATGCTGGGACAGCAGATTTAGTGAGGTCCTGCTTGGGTGTAAGCATGGATGCCTGAAATCAGCCTGAATGAGAGGAGAATTGCAGTGCCTCCATGACTTGTGAAAGCAGCTGTGGGAAAGAAAGGTACTTCCAGTGAACTCACCAAGAGAATGCCTATAAATGCAAGACTTTTAAGAAAGAGACAATTGTAAATTAAACAGCACCATCCTTTTCCTTGCAGCTGCATCTTTTTGTCAGAGCTTCTCTCAGCAATTAAATATTTCCTGGTCTGTAAACACCTCCATGTTTACAGCATGCTTTTTAGGCAGTAATGTGTCCAAACATCCTGTAGTAAGAGAACCCTTCAAATGTGAGAGATTTGCTCATGGAAATTGGTTCAATAAAGCTCTCCCTTCCACCCTTATCCTCCTCTCCCTGACATGCACACAGACCAGACAGAAGCTTGCTGTTTTCCTGTAGTAATGTGGGTATGGAGTTGTTAATACAAGCAGGTTAACAACTAACATCAAAGGTTTACCAGATTAAAGTCAAAGGAGGATGAGGTTTTCAAGGGCCTGAGTAAACAAAAAGGTTGAGATCCTCAATTATCTTTAAAAGCCCTTTAATACAAACCTCAATAGGCTTAAACTAACAGAGGAACAAACATGTCCACGCTGTCTGCTACCTGCAGCACTACTGGGTTGCTTACGGTAGTGCAGTTCAAGGCTGCATAAGGAAGGAGCGATAAGGCAAATAGGTTTGCCTGTAGAATGAGATCATTAAGAAAAGGTGATGGTTTTATTTGATGTAGTAAGAGGTGGAAGGAAAACTAACTATAGCTTAACAGGCATAGCGGATTTTGAGACATATATGGCAATTATTAGTCATACTATTTGAATCTGAAAGGGCGCTGGTTCAAAGGACTGCTTAGAAAGGCTCAGGCTGGGGAGAGGAAGCTATTAAGTCAGCTGTCCTCCTGTGAGTGTGTGGGGGATTTCTTTTCCCTTTTCCTGAAAGTCTTAGAATACTTCTTGAGAAAATGATGAAATTTCACAGTGTGACAGGAAGGATAAGATTCATATGTATTATTGTTGTAGAGATTTTTAGTAGTCTCTAAAAAGCCAAATGTACCTGCTCGATACGGTCAGATTGACAACAGGATGTATGTATGACCTGCTTCTGTGAGATTAAGAAAATTTAAACAAAACAACAAGGAGTGTGTCAGGTATTTCTGAAGTGAATAATTTCTAATCTTCTATTCACTGTTACGCTGTCTGAGTAATACAAAAAGATGAACTATAAAGAAAGAGCCCAAACCTTGGATTTAACCTATGACCACATGTTGCTCATAATTGAGTTGAAAACACAAAGGAGGAAAACTGAATTGCCTTTGCAATTATACACAAGGTGTAAAAGGTACAGAACCATCTTTTTTAAATTAAAACAAACAAAAAAACCTAACAAACATCAGTTCACCAGGTTCTGAGTCCTTCATCTGGTTTGCATCTGAAAGAGTAACTAGGAATTTCTTGTTTTGTAATGCATCTTTCATATTTCATGAGTTAAGAATACCCAAGGATATTTTCTATTCCTGTGTCAATGGAATAAGTGCACGTTGGATGCTAGCTAGGGATGTATAATCATACAAAATTTAAAAAGTCTATAAAGCCAGATACCATTCAAGACACTGTTCTACTGTCATAGAATAAATACAGGTAAACAGGTTGAAGTACCTAATGCAAACTGTTATCGCAGGCTATAAAGAACTTCTTTTGTTAAAATAGAATGGTTTTCGCTGGTGCTGCCTTGATTGTGTGTGAGGTCAGTGAAATTCTGTAAGTACTAGATATAAAACAAATGACACGAAGCAAGCATCTCAAGTTTTTCAACCTCCTGGTGTCTCAGAGATGTGCACTTGGAAAGTTATTTCACTTATTGCTTTAGAACAAGATTTGAGTGCAACTCTACAGTATTGCATTTACTCTAATATTTTTTCACTCCTTAATTTGTTAGATTCATTTTGTTGGTCACCAAATTCCTGCCTGTTTTCTGACTTAGTGATATGAGATTCCTCATCATGTTCAACTGTGATGGAATTGATTTGATCTGTTCAGTGACTTTACATTTTGTATTAGTTCATGGTACAGTTATCACTACTGTTGACATCTTATACTTCTTTCAATGGTTTTGGTGGTTTTGAAAGGATATTTTGAGATACAATTTTATAAAAACAAGAAAACTTGATTATGAGAAAAAAATTATTCTTGGGGTAGGGGAGTGAAACGGAACGTGGAATATAAGAGTGTTAAATCTTTGAATTGATAGCTTGGTACCTTTCAAGTATGCACAACAGTTTATATTAGATTTTATTTCATTTTGTTCAATTGATGTGACTAATGTTTCACTGTTATGTCTGTGAGTGAATAAAACCTCAGAAGAATGTGCATTGTGCAAAATGGAACACATAGCTGAATGTAATGAAGCATACCATCTTCTGAGATGTTTTATAGAGCTAGATGTTGGCCAGCTTCTATTGTGTACACCCATCCTGCATGTTAGTATGAGATCAGCTTTTCTATAGCTTTGTTTTCATTTGTAAGGCAATCATTTTTGCTTATCATCTTTAGGTTGTCTTCATAAATTTTACCTTGTAGTATCAGTTTAGGATGAACTCTGCTATGTATGTCTCTGGAGTTTTGAAGGTAGTAAAATGTGTTTGTCTTGATTCCCTATCTTACATTACAAAAAACGTGGGACTCCACATTTCTTTGCCTCTTACCAGACTGCAGTATTGCTTTTTGTTGAGATGCTGAAATGCTAAATTATTCACCTGAGAGGGAACTGCAGTGCTTATGAGACTTAGAAGAATATGCTGATTAATTTTTGTCGATAGTTAAGAACAATATCATCAAGCCATCTTCTTGCTATTCCTCTGCTCTTCTTGCTCTGACCACTATGGAAGCTCTGTATGCTGTGGACATGTACAATGTAAGCTACTGTCTGCTTCATCTATGCTCCTCAACAGACTCTGCTTTACCAGGCTGTTCTTACTCCTTTGCCATCATTTCATTGTTGCTATGGTGAGTTAGGAAAATGCTGGCTATTAATTTGACGCTGAATGAGGCAAATTCTTATCTCAGCGAGGGGGGATTTACCTATAAAACTGCTAATAATGTGGAGGTATAAGCTCTTGTTTCCGATACTGAATGCTCTGTAGCTTCCAGCTGTCTTTGAAACAGCTGTTGAGAGATCCTGTGTCACTGTCATGCCAACCAAATGGAAGGTTTTTTTCTTAATGAGGAGAAATAATTCAGAGACCTGTCCACCTGGAAGAGGAGTGAAAAATAGCTCATTCTGTATTTTCGTGGTCATTAGTGTTCCATACAAGTTACTAATGAGAAATGGACTAAAATTACAAAATAAGCAGGTAAACTGGCTGCAATTTAGCTTTAATATGACCGTAGTCCCACAGGGTTTCTATTGCTGAATCGGTACAGAAAGGATAAAACACCCACTAGACATTTTTCTGCTTCTCATGGACCAGTCTTGAAAGTACTGAGTTTCATGTCAGTTGTATGCTAATGAGGACAGCATGCAAGCAGTGAGCAAATGTGAGGATTCTTTCACAATTTATGCAGAAAAACAATCCTACCACATTAACTTACTCATACGCACCTCTATTTTGTGGAATAGCTGCTCAGTTATTTCTGCATCTCTCTCCTTTGTTTGCTGCTGATTATCAACAAGACTCTGTGCCTGCAGAGAGGAACAGTGTCCCTTCCTGGGAGAAGGAAATCCTGAAGAGATGAAGTAGCCTAAGACCATTGTATTTTTAGTGAATCTCTGCCTACAAAAGGAATAATACTGCTGGGCCAGTGGATCCCAACTGTGATAGAAATGGGTTTTGGGATACTGTTGGGACTCTAAGCTAGGTAGAAGGCAGTTTTGCATCCATTTTTTTTTTCTTTAAATTTTGATGACCTGGTGGTGGAAGCTATATTCAGCAGCACTGTTCCAGGGCTCCAACATGGTTTTCCACTGAATCTCAAGGGCAGGTCTCCATGGAATGGAGAGACAATCACAGCAATCCTCTTCTTGAAAAGGAAGGAATGACCTATCCCAAGAGAAAGATGAGAAGTTTTTCTGTTGCATTGACTACAGCACCTGTTGTGTTGTGCACTTTAAGTGTAAGCTGTGATAAAGAGTGGCGTTTTCCAATAGTAATGCCCAATATTATTAGAAGGAAAGTCATCAAGAAACAAAGTTAAAACAGAAGCAAAGATGGTGTATGTCTCTACATACCGTGGAAATGTGAGTTTTAGTTCTCTGGCAACTTAACTATTGCCCAAGTTAACATGAGGTGTAGGAAGTATCTGCCTACCTTGTTCTGACACAATGGATATGTTATAGTGTAAAAGTGATGGTGCAGATACTTTAAGTTACAGAGCAGAGTCTGCCACTGAGACAGATGTCACCCTTTAGGAAAAGAGAAATTTCAGACATGCTATTTCTTATAATTGAAAAGCATTGTCAGATTGGCAGCTTCTGGGACACTGTTTAAATGACAAATACTCATGCTAGTTGAAAATGATCCCTGCTAAGCTGACATTGGCAATGTTTTGTTTTTTCCCTTTCTCATTTCTAAAACGCTGTTCATTAGACTTGATAGAAATCAGGCATGGAAAGTAAGTTTCCTCAACCTTTTCATCTCAGAGCTGTCCTAGGTACTCTGGCTTAGAGTTCCTTAGTAACACTGTATGAAGGTACATGCACTATATGTGAATATGGCGTTGAAAGGTAAAAGACAAAAAACCAACAAGCTTTCTTGAGGAATGCAGACATCATCTTTTGCCCATTTTCCTTGCTGACATCTTATTCTTTTTTGCAGTGGCTATCCAGCATGTGGGAGCATTCACAGTAACCCAGATGAAAGGAAAGTTTGGGTAGCCCTGAAAACTTAGGCTATTTAAACTATGCTTCACTAATATAATGTGCATTGCGGTGGAACATGCACAATCATCTGTCTTTTAAGGACCAATAAGTTGGGAGCTTTTCTTTATAATAAAGAAGTACTTTATCTTATTTTGTTTCCACATTTTCTTATCCATCACGTTACTAGGTAGATTGCTTTTACCATTATGTATGGTTTCATAAATAATACCTTCGTGCTACAGTCTGCTTAATAAGGAATTAGCGCAAAACGTATTACCAACCTTTGTTCAGGAATATGCTTTCATACCAACATGAGAGTTTGTTTGGAGCCCCTCTATCTCAAGAGGCAGACTGCTGTGGAGCTGTCATCTTATGGATGATGATGTGTGGAATTACAAAAGGAAGAGGCAAAACATTTTTTTCATATGAAGTCAAATTGTAGTAGATTTTAATTAGCATTTTTTTTTCCTTTTCTGGAATGTCTAGATCTCAAGTTTATGAAGATGTATTTGAATCTTTACAGAAGTTGGAAAGCTGGATTTCTTTCACCTGTCTGAACATTAAGGATAGAAAAATACTGATTTGATTGCCGTTCTTAGTCAACAGCAATCCAACAGAATAGTAAAGCAGAAGCAGGAATGACCTCAATTATGTTGGGATCATTGTGCAAACTTAGTAATAAGCATTGTAAAGTTAAGCCTTTTTTTAGTAGTGTAATTTAATTTCATTAGTGATATTAAATGGTTTAATTGCGAAACTCGAAGTTGAGAACTAAAACACTGTTTCCATGTCTGTGTATGTCTGGAAAAGATCAAACTTGCAAATATTGACTTTTTTTTTAACAAAGCTGTTCTTAGGGTGTCTTCTTTCAGGACTCGGCCTTTTCAAATTCTTTTCCAACTCAAAATTTAGCAAGTATTGGGCAAATTTCCATGTAGTGCTGTATCCAGATTCCATTCCAACAAATTACATGAAATATGAAGAAATTTTAGGTAGGAAAATCTTTTATTATGCTCGTGAGAGAACAAGTTCAGTGAAAAGTGTGTGCACCAAGGAAAGGTTGTTTTAACAGTTAGACAGTGTTTACCTCTAGTACCCTGCTATATTCAAGGAATCATGCTGTTTTTTTTAAAGATATGATTGCATTTTTTACCAATTAATGGAAAGTCAGAGTTGACCGTAGGTGAATGAAGCTAGAGTCTGATAAGAGTAAGTCCTGAAATCAGATATCAAGCCTGAAAATAAAGTATCAGGTTTACATTCCATGTGGATGTTTCTTGAACACTATTTTTGTAATAACTTTAGTATCAGGAAAGGTATTTTTCTGACTTAGTGTTTTATTGAGAACAGTATGAGGGTACCGATATTGCTACAAGCTGTGGCAATGTGACTGTGTTGCTAGCCTTAACCTTCAAACAGTGTGATCCAAGCATCGTAAATTCTTAAGACTACTTCAAATTTTCTTCCTTTTTGAAAAAGCTGAGAATATTTAAAAAACAAACAAACAAAAAACCCCGAATTCTGTTCTTTATGCTTAGCTTCTACTTAAAATTTTTGCTTGACTCTGGGATCTGAGACTTTAGGGAAAGTCAAGATATGAAATACCATTGCTGGAACTGGTAGTGTTGTCTAATAAAATAGCAGTGGCTGTAACTAAACATATTAACTTTTTCTTTATTTTGCATTTAACTTTTAGTTCAGAAGATAGCATAAGGAAAGTTACTCTTACAGAAGGGCTTTAATTCTGAAAGTTTTCAGATTTTTGTAGTTTTATAAGGTAAAATGTAGTAAAAGAAATGGTTAGGGCTACAAATTCTGTTGTTGCCATCCTCTGGAAGAGTTAAGTGCATTTAGTCTGGAAAGAAATTCTGAGATGGCACAGTTCTGATTTTTTCCATTTAGAAATCAGAGTCTATTTGGCAGCAGCTCTCAGTTTCTACTTGCAGAACTCAATCAAAGGACTTTGCAAGGCACAGTAACTGTTTAATTTCTAATTCTTATTAAGCAATATTGAGATTGCTTTAAACTCCAGCTTTTGGAACAAATTGTAACAGAGAGAACGAAAAAAGAAAATTCAGGTACTTAGTATATGGAAGTATCCTGCTGTCTCCTTTTATATTTCCAGGTTTACAGGAGCTTTTGTTAAATCTAAGACAGATTATTTGGAAAGACTGGCTAAATATTATGAGGGACTCTGTTTTAGCTAATTTGGTGTCATGGTAGCTTGTTTGTAGTAAATAACTGCTCTTAAAATAGTTGTTTGCTTTCAACATTTTAATGGACAGAAAATAAAAATAAAAGGAGTAAAGTTCTGTCTTCAGAAAAGTTTGTTAAAGCTTCTTTTGACTGCAGTGAAAATGAGATTTTCCTCAATTTTTGAAAAATCTCTATCTCACTTCACCTCCCACTTGCAAGGAACTCAAACTGTTTAAAAAAAGAAGTCACTTTTTTCTGATTCTAGAGAAAATATTGTTCATAATACACTGTATGGGAGAGGTAAGTGGTTGTTCTTGTTAAGTTCTCCTACAAACTGGGCTTTTAACTATGGTTATGTCAAAGGCTCCTATTGAGCTCACAGGAAGAAGGATGATGCCTGTGTTATCCAATACCTAATATGATGCTAATAAACTTGTCTCATTCCTTTTGAAGTTACGTAGACAAGGAATTTAGATCTGATTTTGTGACTTGTAGATAGGTATTATCTTGTAGATAGGCATTATCTTATTATCCTGTATGGCCAGTAGATAGATCTTATCTACCTAATATACCTATTATTGTTGCTATGACCTTCAACAGCAGCTTTGGCTACAGTAACCATAGAGTTGTGGAGTTTAGCTTCTGGAGAGGCATGAATAAGCTGAGCAGCAGAATGAAGACCCAGAACTTCAGGAAAGCAGATTTCAGCTTGCTGGAAGTTGATACTAAGAGGGATCTCAGTGAAGTCTGAGGAATGCTGGGAGACTTGCAGAGACAACCTTCTCCAAGCACAGGAGCAGCCCACACCTCTAAGCTCAGGGAAAATGAGCTGGCACAAGAAACCAGCCTGGTTAAACAGTGAGCTACTGAGAGAAACAAAATGAGGATGAGGTGTCAGACATGAAGGAGATAGAAAAAGGGAATGGCCTCCCAAAGGAGAGCACAAAAGTATTACCTGGCCATGCAGAGACCTGAGTTTCAAGGCTAGAGCCCATAGAGAGCAGCAAATGGAAAGAGATGTGGAGAAAATAATGAAGACTTCCACAGGTGTGCTAATAGAAAACAAATACAAGGAAGATGCAGGCCTGCTGCAGAAGGGGGGTGGCAATTTAGGCCACAAATGACACAGAAAGCTGACAATGAATGCCTTCTTGGCCTTGCTCTTCACAGGTTAGTCTCAAGCCTCTACAATGGAAGGAAGCAATGGCAAAGCAAGTGGCAGAACATTAGTAGTACAACGCAGTCAAGTTAGGGACCTTATGTGCTAACTGGATGCATACAAATCTGTAGGATGTGACAGAATGCACCCAATGGTTGTGGCATTGTTGATGCATTTGTAAAGCTCTTGTCTATCTTTTCAGAAAGGTGCTGGAGATTGTAGGAATCCTGAGTGATGAGGAAAGAGTAACTATTACACCTATCTACAAAACTGGCAAAAAGGTATGTTGTGAAATGACAGGTCAGCCAGCATCACTTCAGCTTCTGGGGAAAAAAAAAGAGAGAGTCCTCAAAGAAGGTATTTCAACACACAAGAAAGACAAGTGGGTTACTGAGAAAATCCAACAGAGATTTACCAAGAGTAAACTTGATTGTCTTGTATGATGGAATAACTTTGTCAGCGTGGGAGGGTTGTACTTTGGACATAATCTACCTTAATTTTAGCAAGGCATTTGGCATAATGTTCCACAACACCCTTGCTAACAGACTGGTAAGGTAAGAAAAAACTATGGACACAAGTTGCATAGAGAATTGGCTAACCTGCTGAACTCAAAATTCTTCGTTATTGACAACTTGAAGCCAAATCCCCAACTGGCCTCATGTTGAATTCCTCAGGGGATGTACTGAGTCCAGTACTATTCAATATCTTTGTAAACAGTATAAAAGGCTAGAATGCATCTGCACCAAGCTTACAAATGATACAAGACTAGAAAGAGAGATGGAACAAGAGGCAAGAAAAGCCTCCATGTAGAGAGACCTTAGGTGGCTGAAAAGCTGAGCCAACAAGAATTGCATGACGTTTTAACAAAAGAAATATGAAATGAAGCACCTGGAATGGAATAATCTTAAGCAACAGCACAGGCTGTGTTCTGACTGGTAGCGGTCACGCTGAGAAGAATCTGGAAGTCTCTACAGCCAAGATGGACGTGAGCCAGCAGCAAGCATTGCAGCAATAAAATAAAAGTCTTCTAGACTATATAAGCAAGAATATAGACCACAGGTTCAAGAGGTGTGATGATTTCATGCTAACCGACGCTAGAATACAACTGGAATGTACTGGCTGTAAGGTCAAACCCAGAGAGTGGTGGTCAATGGCGCAATGTCTGGATGGAGATCGGTGATGAGTGGGGTCCTTCAGGGGTCAGTGCTGGGACTGATAGTCTTCAATATCTTCATCAATGACATTGACAGTGAGATCGAGTGCACCCTCAGCAAGTTTGCAGACAATGCCAAGCTGTGTGGTGTAGTTGACACGCCTGAGGGATGGGATGCCATCCAGAGAGACCTAGACAGGCTTGAGCAGTGGGCACAGGAGAACCTCATGAGGTTCAACAAATCCAAGTGCAAGGTCTTGCACCTGGGCCATGGTAACCCCTGCTATCAATACAAGCTGGGGGATAAAAGAATAGAGCACGGCCATGCAGAAAAGGGCTGTTCCCACAAAGCCAACTGTATCCTGGGCTGCATCAGAAGAAGCATGGCAAGCAGGTCAAGGGAGGCAATCTTACCCCTCTACTCTGCGCTGGTGAGACATCACCTGGAGTACTGCGTCCAGATGTGGAGTCATCAGCACAGGACAGACGTGGACCTGTTACAGTGCGTTTGGAGGAGGGCCACAAAAATCATCCAGGAGATGCAACACCTCCCCTATGAAGACAGACTGGGAGAGCTGGGGCTGTTCAGCCTGGGGAAGAGAAGGCTCCAAGGTGACCTGATAGCTGCCTATCAATATCTAAAGGGGACCTATATGAAAGAGGGGGACAGACTCTATAGCAGGGTCTGTGGGGATATGACAAGGGGGATGGTTTCAAACTGAACGAGAGGAAATTTAGGTTAGATTTAAGGAAAAGTTTTTTACGGTAAGGGTGATGAAGCACTGGAACAGGTTGTCTGGAGAGGTGGTAGAAGCCCCGTCCCTGGAGACATTCAAGGTCAGGCTGAACCAAGCTCTGAGCAACTGGATCTAGCTGTAGATGTCCCTGTACATTGCAGGGGAGTTGGACTAGATGACCTTTAAAGGTCCCTTCCAACTCTAAGGATTCTATGAATACTGTGTCCAGTTTTGCTTCTCGAAGCTCAAGAGGTGCTGGAAAACTAGAGGAGTTTCAGTGGAAGGTCACCAAGATGATCAGAGTATCAGTGAACTTGACTTAGGAAGAACTAATGAAGAAATTGGAGAACTGATTAGCAAAGGCATCTCTTCTGTAGGTTGAGCAAATCCAATTTCTAAAATGTATTTATAGAGAAGATAGAAGTGCTCTTTTTGTAAGTATGTGGTGACATGCACTGTGCTGGGAAACCTTCATCTGAATATGGGGGGGGAAAAGATCTTAACCCTGAGAACAAAATAGAATGTATTAAATGCAGATAGGATCCTAGTTGATGGAAATATTTGAGATAGTTTGGCATGTATTTTAGTTTCAAAGAAAGGTTGTATCAGATGAACTCCAGAGGCCTCTCCCCACTTAAACTTTTCTGTAGCTGTGATTCTACAGAAGAAAAACAAAAAAAAAACACCCAAAGTTTGATTCCCTGAAAAATGCCTATGGACTAAATTTTAAGCATGATATAAAGCAGGCTCAGCATCGCTCAAAACAGATGAGTTGTGCATTTACACATACACAAGCCAGAGCTGAATTTACTCTTAAGATTTTGGGATTACAGTCAAAGTAAATACATAATATGAGTGTATTATAGTGCAAGCTAGACAAGATTGATATTAAAGCTGCTGAAAAGCTGGCTAAGACCATTTATAATCTGGGTTGGTAAAGTTATCAGCCTTATAATAGCCAGCATAAAAGTATCTATTTTGTACTTTTTTTTTTTTTTTACCGTTGGTTTTTAAAACTGTAATGTAATATTAAAAAAAAAAAATAAAAAATCCCTCATATCCAGCATTCTACAGGAAATCGATGACTGAGGAATTTGAACTTGTTGAATCCCCTTGACATTATTGCCAGAAAGAACCACCTTGCCATTATTAGAAGACGCTGGTGAGATAGAAAAATCCATGATGTTGATGCTCGCTAATGGAATAATCTTTCATATACTGGATCTTTGAACTTTTCTAAAGGATCCAAAAATTGTCGTTTCCCAAAGAGATGAGTGGATCAGTGGCTGTCAGTGAGGACTGTTTTATAAGGGTGGTCCTTTTACTGACATTGTGACAGGTATAGGTTATTGCAGTGGCTTTCTTGGTTTTTGGGTCCTCAGGAGTAGTGAAAATAAACCCTTATTGAATAACTGGTTTTGCACAGGAAGGAAAGCATTTTCTTTGACTTGTTCATTGTACTCCATAACCTGTGAGAAAAGTAAATGTGGGTGGAAATTGTTTCACATAGTCCAAATAGTTCAGTAGCTGTGTCATGGGAGTAGTGGCTGGCTTTTTTTTTATTTAAAGCCTGCAGCTGAAACATTTATCTCTACACAAGGGTGCAGAGTGTATATCTTTAAGTATGGTGTTGATATGTTCTGACCCAGATGAAAGCTCCTTAAGTCAGTTTTTTTCTCAATCCTGTTATTGTACGTTAACTGTGAACGGGATTATTCTCTAGTCTGCCAGTCAAGCTGTTTCAGAAACCAGAAAAAAAAAAAAGATGAGGCAAAGAGGGGAGAACAGATTCTGCTTTTGTCAGTCTGCCGTGGGACCAGCAGGACAAGGACCTAAACCTCCCATATTATTAAGAACTACAGCTGCTTCTGCTACAGAGCAGTCAGCTGACATACTAGACAAGAAAAACATTTTGGTTCATTTTTTCCCCTTAAGTGTGAATAAAAATGCTCATAAGGGCATAATTGCAGCATTATATTTGAAGACAACTTCTAGAGGAACATCAGAATGGGAATCCCTTACTCTGGTGCTGATTCCTGGGGAGGATGATTGGTAGGCTTGTGTGGAAGGACTTTCCTAACTGCAGTTTTTTCTGCAGTTTCCTGAGTGCAAGTTGCCAAGCAGGTGCATCAGTATCTCAGGAGAGCAGAGGCTTATCTCCAGAATGCATTTGGTGCTGGTCCTGGCAGGCCAGATTTGTTCTTGCCATGTCATTCTGGCTTTGTGGTCATAGGGAGATTTTTCTGATGAATAAAGTTAGAGCTCAGTCATCTTGAATTTTGATCTATGCACAGGGACAAGGACTTGTACAGAGTGAGAGTTAGAGCTAATTAAGGTAATGGCTTTTATGCTGATAATAGCAACAGTCATTTAAGGCTCAGCTTTGCTCTGTAATAGTCAAGACTCAAAGTTAGGTTGGTAGAGAGCTGAAATTTAGGGGGCATACCATATCTTCCTTAGCATGTTTTGACTTGCTCAGTCAGCAGTGAGTGGGAAGTCTGTGGCAAGCCCTCTGTCTCCCTGTTAATGGTTGCATCTGATTCCCTTTCATGGGAGGACCTTCACAAAAACTTGATGGCTAGGCTCTACCTAAAGGCAGCCATTGATTGGGCTATTGAGCTCAGACCTGCCCAGCCTGGTACAAATCCAACCTCTCCTGCCTTGCAATGATGTAAAATGCATTTGTATTCTGGAAATTGAGTTTATTAACTTTTGCTCAGGTCTTCAAAATCTGACGAGCAACAGTGTTCTAACCATAACCTCCTTGTTTATCCTGGATTAGCCTCTTAACATGGGCCTGAAAACAAGGTGGTTCCCCCCCCACCCCAGTCCTGAAATGAAAAACATCAGGATGGTTGCTTCTTTCCAAATAATGTGGCTTTTTTTTAGGCTGGAAATGATGAGCAGAGATCTCTCTATTACAATAATATAAACGATTGAGAAATAATGGCATATTGGAACATTGACATGAGGATGTAGGTTTGAAGCTCTAAACAGCTCATTTATTTGAACTGAGCATAATTCTACCACTTGGAATTACGTAAAGTAACTACTGTGGAAATCAGGAGTGTCCTATAATATTTGGAGGGCTATTTTGTTACTTCTAGATAGATTCTTTCAGTATCAGTTAATGGTGTGTGTACTGTAGTAGGAGAGTCTTTTATCGCTTGTGAATAATCAGGTCTATCTGCTGCTCCATCCTAGATAACATCCTTTTAGAGGATTTTTTTTTTCCTTTTGTTGGACCTAGTATCTCTGATATCAGATATTTATCACTACTGTATTTCACTTGTCCCGCAGTGACTTGAGAGTGTATGTCAGTATTAACAGATGCTACTATGTTGATTCTGCAAATGTAAACCTTGATTTTCTCTTCTGAAAGGTTTATTTCTCTTAAACAATGGCAGCAAAACCAGAAGCAAGTATATCTGACATTAGGGAAATTTATCTTCTGACAAAAGCAGAACACTGAATTTTCTTCAGCAGACTGTGGAGTTTCCCCATCTAATTTTTCTTACTACAGACAGCTTGTTTTATTCCTTCTCCTTCTCCAGGACAGATATCTTCCATCCTGATATGCAGATTGGAAGTACACATCCTGGTTTGTTCCGCTGAAGTAGCAGAGGACTTCAGCATCCTCGTTCATGTGCACATGGCACATGACTTCTGTTACTACTGAAGAGGACATTGCGTAAGGGCCAGCCCTCCTCACACCAGGATGCTCTGTAAGGATCTTGCTGTAATTCTATCTCTTATGTTTCCCTGAGAGCAAAGACTTCTATTTTTTCTCCCAAATATTCTGTGAATAGATAGCTCTAGGACATGTTTTCTCGCTGAATATATTGGTTAGCTCTGGAAAGGATCTTTCACAGCATTCCCAAAGATAACGGTCTCCTCTTATAGTGCTCTTTGTGTCTTTGCTTTCTTTGAATTTCTGGATAAACAGAAGTGATTGTTTATTATTCCAACTCAGGCCAGAACTTCAAGGCCTGAGTTTGTTATCAGGCATAGGAAATTCTGAATGATTCTGACATTATATGAAGTACTAAGGCATGAACACTCAGCTTGGTATACTTTCATGAATTTCATTTCTTATGAAAAAGCAGTGATAATACTTTTTTTTTTTTTTTCCCCTCTCTTTGTACATAAATTCATTTATTTTGCAGTATGGAAAATTCATTTGTTTTGGAAAATTCAAGTTTTTCATCTTAAAATGAAGAACTAATTTTTTTGAGTTTTGAATGTTTTCAGAGACTGTAATTGGGAAAAAAAAATCCTGAAAAAAAAAAAACCTTTTTGACTTGAGAATTTCAATTAATCAACTTCTTATGAAAACACTTGGAAGATTTATAGACTGTTCTAGTAATGACATTTCCAAGTAACAGATTCCAGAATGCTGTGTTATTGCAACAAAAGTAGAATGGTCTCTATTTCAGCAGCAGCAAATTAGTTTTGCACCAAAGGTCTATGAATTATTTGAATGTAATACAGAATAACTTAGAAACGGTATCTTGTAGAGAATTGAAATCCCACCCCATCCTGTTATTTAGATTTTTATTTTATTCACCTAACCACTGTCTAATCATTCACAAGCAAAATTTCAGATAATTTCATGGGCACTTAGCGGAAATATTGCAGCCAAATTCCCTTCCAGCAATTTGGAAGCTTTTCATAATAGGCCAGAGGAATCTTGTCCAACAACATCATATCTAGTTTAAAAAAAAAAAAAAAAAGTTAGAACATTGATTTTTTCCTTTGCTTTCAGTGAGGGAGCTATGTTGTGGGGAATCAGGATGCAGAGGTGAGCTAAGAAGTTTTGTAAAAGAAGATCCTAAGTCAATGTAAGTAATGTGATTTGGGGCTGATTTTGGAAACTGCTGAGCATCTGCAGAGCTGTTGGATTTCAGCTGATGTTTTCCTCATTACTTTTGAAAACTACAGAAAATGTGTTAGGTCACACAAATAGAAAGCAAGACACCTAAGATCAATTTGTGAAGTCAGAAGTACTCATTGGTGTATCTCAGTAGGCAAATCTGCTTTTTATGCCAACAGTCAATAAGTAAGCCAATGTTTTGCACAGTACTGTACATAGCTAGAGCATTAGCTCCACAGGTGGTGGTAGGGGAACAGGATATAAACAAACCTTAGTAAGACACTTAAAAGTATGCCACTGTACCCCTAGCGACAAAAACAAACAATAATAATAATAAAAAAACCAGCAACAACAAAGAAAACCACGCAACCAAGAACAACAATGTGACTCTTCCATGGAGCTTATGTCACAGGCATCACAACTCAGTATTAAGTGGCAGTACACAGTCTGACATTGTTCTTTTATTAGCACGTTCTTCAATAGCGTAAACTATCAACTAGAATTTTTTTCAAAATGTATCAAATTATTTCAGCCCTGGCTCAGTATGAAATGGCAGAGTTATCAGTGAGATAAAGGACAACACTCCAATAAAAACGTTTGGGAAACCGTAAAATGACAGAAAATATGTCAATTCTGAGGAAATAGGGGAACCTGTCAGAACACACACAATTTTCACTTTATATACCTGTCATGCTTTTTTCTACATTTCTGCCTAAAGAAACTAGTGTATAGTTGTTTCATAAGGTTCCAATGCATGGAAGAGTGATGGGTAAAATGCAGGTCTTACTTCCAAAATTCCTTGGTTTTGCACATTTATTTTGGGCTTTTAGCTTTATTATGAAGCTATTGCAGTTTATCAGGCCAGTATGTATATAGGGAGTGTTAGACCACTGACAGAATAAACCATGCATTCACAGCTATGTATGTATACTAACATCTGAAAAACTGAGCACGTGTGTGAAGTGCCTGATTCTTGAAAGAGTGATCTCTGTTTCTTTGGACTTTGACATCGAAAGGCACATGTACACATTCTAGGCTGAATACTTTTGAATTGCCTTATAACCACAGGAGGATGAGGGAAGCATCAAAAGCAGTTACAAAGGGCTCGAAATTGTTTTTCTCTTGGTTTATTTTAACAGATGAGGGTGATCAAAATGGGATTAATTTGGAGAAAGTCTGTCTGCATTAACAAGTGACATAGCCCACTAGAAGTGAATCTGCAAAGCAAAACCCTGTGGCCACCCTGTACATGCTTGTGGGGAGGTTCCTTCAAACTGACTCCTGCTGGAGTGCATTAGTTGTGCTCTTAAATGTATCTTCTAGCTTAATCCAGAAAGGGTCCAGATGATGTGCTCTGAGAGTGTTCTGCAATGCAAACTAAAGTGAAGTAAATAGGGAGGATTGAGAGATTCACTTCAAAGTACACCCCTGATCTACACAGAATTGCTGATGTAGACTTACCCAAATTGTACCTGATCCAAAGACCTGCATTCAAAGCACTAATCCTATGTCATAATTTATTTAAAAAATGAATACACCACAGAATGGCAATGACAGAAGTACAGGTTTGTATGAATGTAACCCAGCCTTCTGGGACAAATTTGCAAGCCAGATGAATTAGACTAAAGCAACTGATGTTGTTTCTGGTAAACGCAGGGACCATACACACTGCTTTGTACCATCACATTGCAATGTTCCCTGGCACAGTTAAAATCTGTCCAATGAAAAGTAATTTTCTAGTAAATTGCCATGCATTTAGTACACAGTTATTACAGTGTCTTGTGAAATGCAATGAAAGAAATTACCATACCTTCAGCATGAAGTTGTTATGGTATCTTGTAAAATGTAATGAGAATGAAACTAAGTAACTGATAT
>WBMW01002666.1:42955-69535 GCA_013396635.1 Penelope pileata
AAAAAAAAAAAAAACCCTGAATGTTTCAGAAGTAGTTTTACAGACTGAATTTTTTTTCCACAGAAAGGTGGGAATTGCTGTATTGTATAGGGCAATTAGTGTGTCTTCTATGGTGCTTATAACAGGTACTTTAGAAGAATAGCTATTATAATATTAACAAATGTGTTTATATATATTTGTAATTGTTATAGCTCCATATTAAATTTATGCTTGAGACATGATGATTTATATCTTTTCTATTTCTATTGGAACCCAAGCCTCAACTATAGTATTATGAGACAGCTCTATTCAAGTCAATGGAGTGCCTTCTACTGAAAACCACTGATAAATCTTGCTTTGAAACTTTCTGCTTAGTTCACTCTTGGAGAAATCAAATTTTGGGGTCATAGGATAATTCAGTCTGAGAAGATGGTCTGAATGTCCAACTGCTACATCAGTATTTTTATGGAATGGTTTAAAAAGAAAGAAGCATGACAGTTTTTTTGTGACACTATAACTAGCTGTATCATATTTGAGAAGTTCTATGAAGAAATGTCTTCTCACTTCTGAATAACAATATACTCCCCCAGTGTGGGATTTTAAGAAAATCAATCTGCTTAGCTTATCAAAGAGAAGGTTAAGAGGTGACTGGGTCACGATCTCATGAAGAAAACCACAGCTCTTTAATCTTAGCAGGAAAAGGAACAACAAGATCAAGCATCCAGAAGCTGAAAACAAACTCAGATTAAAAAATAATTAAAAAAAAAAAAAAGCATCACAGCAACTTACTAAAGAAAAATGTGAGTTATCTATCCCTTGCAGTTTCTAAATCATGTGCATGTCTTTTGAAAACTATATACTATAATTCAGAAATTATAGACGTGATGGACTGATGTACAAATCTCTGCACTGAAATCTATGGCCTTTGTTACAAAACCAGACTGGAAGATCAGAGTCATCTCTCTTGCATCAGTGTTGTATATGCTTCTATTTGTGACTTTCTGTTTAAAGTTCAAACTGTTCCATAACTGTAAGCCTATTTTTGGATGCAAACAACGATAGCTGAATAATTGCAAACATAGCTCAAATTATGGATATGATGAGTAAGGATAAATGAAAAATGAACCAATAAACCACCAGAGATGTAAAAAATACTTTGCTTGTTTTTGTGAATTTCAGCAAAGTTGAGGAACTCTACACAATCTTGATGATCATGGCCACATTTCTAGCATTAGACTGGTTATTTTTCTTGCATTCCTACCACTGGAGCTGGCAGCTGCACACCTGGACTGCTGGCAGTAGGAAAGAACAGCTATTTTATTCAACAAAGCACGTTAGATTACCTTTTCACAGAGGCTGTAGGAATGTAACTGTTTGAGTAGCGTGAGCTCATCAAGACAAAGGTTTGCTTCATTTCATCTTCTTGTATTAGAAGAGGATTATACGTGGCTAAGAGCTAAGCTTATGGTGCCTTGTGGGGCACCGTAGTAGGAGTGCTCAGGTCTCTGCTGTCATGTTTTCTGCTTTGTGAAATAAGAACAGTGAGAGTTGAGAGGATAACGCCTTTTCAAACCTCAGTCCGGGGAAAGAATTAAAACTCTGGCCCATTCTATGAACCTGCATGTTGAATTGCTCAGTTTTTGCTGTGTAATCTTCAGTACGGCCGTCCCTCATGATAATGGCACAAGTCTTGATGCATTCAGGTGATTCATAAACCAGACCATTTTCAAAGTCCGTTGCATGGAGGAAAGCATAAGAAAAAATACAGTTTTGGCTATTACAGCCAACCATGCTATGGTTCCAAGTATTACAATTAAAGATACCTTTGAGTCATAATTCTTCAAAAGTTTCTGATAGACTTGCACCATATTATCGGCTCTCCTGCCAGTGTTTCTCACGTGGTGTGCTGCTGTCAAATCAATGGATCTGTGTGAGCAAACAATGAATTTTTCAGTTTTGTGCCAATCCCCTTCTCCTGTTAAAGCAAGAAAAGATTCTGACTTCTTGAAGTACATCTGATTTAATTTCACCCTATGGGAGTTATTTTAATTGTGTTGTCAAATGTTTTTTAAAACCACGCATGCATCTTCTTTTTGATTTTTTTTTTTCTACTATACTTTTGCATCTTTATAATGAAAATGAACAGGGCTTAAACAATTTCCAGACTTGGCCCCTCCTTCAGTAATTGTTTTCATTGCACCCATTTTGATCCCCCAGAAATTGTTTTTATTCCCCAGCTTGAGCAACCTGCTTTTGGAGTAATTTGCAGTTTGTCTGATCCCTTCCTTTGCCCTAGCAATGTGGACTATAAGGAAAAGTAAGATGAGCTTGCCCAGCAGAAGGTATTTCATTGAAATAAATAATATTGCTGATCTATTGAATTACTGCTCTGTGTGAGCCTGGATGGGAGCATCTGGCTGTGACAGGCTGGTGGGCAAGGGTTAGAGCTTTTTGTGATGACGCCTGCCAAGCAGTTATGCTTAACTCTGAGCTGGGGTCACTCCTTTAATTCTAGGGACTAGGCTATAAATGTGATTAGTGCAAGATTTTGAAATGCCATGTGTTGCTCGTGCTAGACTAGGCCATCAAGCTAGATTTTGTGCTGTCATCAACAGCTGTCATGAAAAATTCCTTAAATCTTTGTTTGGAAAGGGTTTCATGTAGCTTTAGAGACAGATTCATGATTATGCTTAAAACTTGAGGTCAAGCCAATATGGACCAGACTAAGTTGTAGTGGGAGGGTCCTTGCAACTGTGTTTAATTCCATTAACGTAGGGATTAACTTGATTTTATTTCTGTGCAGAAAAGCTGTACTTCAGTGGCTTTAATGTCTGTCTGATAAATCAAAACAAAAACAGAAGTTATGTCTTTGGAGAGACCAAAGGAAGAGAGCAAATAAATGGTATTTTCTCACGTGACTGATAATGACTTGTGCCCGTCACTGCTATTCCCTGTTTATCTGACCTATTAATGGAGGGCAAAATTCCAAAGAAATGCTTAATTAACATTTGTAATTAGTATTACAAAAGACTCTGCTTTATAGAACAGGCAACCCGGAGAGGAGGGCCAGGAAAAGACAAGCTCTTCACCCTGTAATTATTGCAGCTCTCCATGGTGCTCTCATTCATCTCATTAACATCACAGTAGGATGGTGCCACTGCAGGCTACTGGCAGGTGTCTAACTGCCTTCCTCCTGGGGAGACTTTTACAAAAGAGGTCCTGATCTGCAAATAAGTTTGAATGCTTGCCAGTGAAATGCCACATTCAAACTTTGCAGTCTCCCACTTCCAAAATGCCCTGAAGACTTTCCGTTTCAATAGATAGTGGTGCTCTGGGGATGCAATTGATTTTTAATCGGGGAGAGAAAGGAAGAGAGAGGGAGAAATCAAGGTTTGTCTAACAAAATATGCTCCTTTGTTAGCATGTTCTATTTAAAAGAAAAAAAAAAGGGAGAGAACTGTGGATGGGTAAACAAAAGGAAAACCTGAGTCAACACTTGAAAAACATTGAAATGTAATCAACCGATAAGGAACTGAGTGTATTAAGTTCTTGTGTGAGAGTAAAGCTTTTATTTTTCTGGATTTACTTGCTTTAAATTAAGTTGAAATAACGATCACATCAAATAGTCTAATTCAGCAAGTGGTAGTGGATCTTTTATGCATGGGGAAAAAAGAGTCTATTTTTGCTTCTTTATAAAATATATAAAAGCATGATATTGTATTTATATTCTCCTATGGCATCCAGTCTTTTCTTAAATCCACAGCTCATATATTTACATGGGACCCTTGCCTTTAAGTGAAAAATAATTAGTGAGTTTCTAGCTATAAAACATATAATAAATACCAAGATAATACAGAACAAGAGGGGGAAGAAAAAGCCATAAAATTTTTTTCTTTATGCAAAGGATAAGACATGATTTAAAGCTGATCTCATGCTTTTTTAAGATACTTGCATTATTTTTGGATATGATGGAAATGAGCTTTTTCATTACAGCTCTAAGTAATGAGGCAATAAACATTTACAATATATGGCAGGAATTCAGTCGGCAAGTACCCAATGTTTGGAAAAGTCCTAAATCAGGTGCACATCCCACCGGTTTTACTGGGATTGCTCTTGTAAAAGATTTTGTCAGCCTCACTATATTGTTTACAGTGATGATGAGAGGACCGCTATAAATATGCGTAACAGTGAAAGCAAGCCTACCTCTCCTGAAGACATTGTGTATAGAAGGGCACCGAAGGTGATGTTTGGAACAGCAGTGCAAAAATCAGAAAATGTTAATTTAAATCTTTCTGGCTAGATTACGTGGGGTAATCAGATGACCTGTGATTTTAAGAACATAGTGAAAGAAATCAATGCTGCATTTATTTACTGCTGATAGAGCAAGTACTACTGTATTGTTAAGAATTCTGATTGTGGCCAAGTACGTTTTGTAGGATTCTGTTCAAATATTGAAAAGAAAGGTGGTCCATGCCTCAAAGCAACTAAGACACAAGAGGCAGTGGGCAGATGCAGATGGAAGACAAGGAAACAATGAGATTGTGTAGCCTTGCATAAAAATAAAAGATGGATATATCTATATCTAGGTATGAATTGATGTTGTATGTCTTTATTTTAAAGGTTTCTGTGAAAATGAATGAGATAGTTTTACTTTAAGAAGAAGTAACTGGTAAACATCTGTGAAACTATTAGCTGATGAAAATTCACATTTTGGATTGATTGAAGGCACTTGTCAACATTTTGGCAGTGAATAAGTGATGGTAATGATAACTAGCAGGAAAATTTAGTACTTGGGCTAGTGATATGAACGTTTAAAGACTATATGATAAAGTTCAAAGAATTGCTATTCTGAGGCTGGACTTCCTTTATGAATGGATCAGTATATTGTAAAAGAGATTGAATTCAGGAACAAATGCTGTAAAAGCAGGCATACCCGTGAAATTCTACTGGTCTACCTCTGAGTGCAAGTAATTAAAAGGCCTGATTTACTAGTAAGACACCCATTGAACACATACCTCCTAACCTTGCTGTCTGACCTCTGTCCTTTTACAAATCTGCCTATAGGAAACTGCTCTCACAGCACGAAAAATCTGTTACATGGAGTATATAGTTACACTCTAGTGTTTTCGTCAGGAATAGGGAACTGAGAGAATGTGTCTCACTTTGTGTGTTAGAACCTCTGCATTCATCTAGAAGTCCTTAAAAAAACAGATACATAATCCCAACCCTATTTTTCACTGAATATAGGCCAATATGCTTTAAGAGTATGGATCAGCACGTAAGAGAGATTACCTAATTTATGCTAGTTCTTTTGTTTTGTTTTGTTTTTCTGTAAAAATGGTGCAATTTTACTTACATCAAGGGCTTCTATGAGGTTTTAAATTGTAGAGTGCTTCTAGATTTATTTTTATGGTGGGAGCTAAATAATAAAGTCGGTCTTCATTTGTATTACATTTTGTTTATTAATGGTCTCAAGTTGTGCCAGGGGAGATTTAGACCAAAATTTAGGAAGAATTTCTTCACAGAGTAGATGATCAAGCATTGGAACACGCTGCTCAGGGAGGCAGTAGAGTTCCTATTCCTGGAGGTATTTAAGAAACATTGCACTAAGGGATGGGGCTTAATGATGGGACTCAGTAGGTCATGCTAATGGTTGGACTTGATGATCTTGGAGGTCTTTTCCAACATAGATGATTTTATGTTTCTGTTTTTAAAGAAATCACAACCTTTTCCTCAAATTACTCTTAGCTTTTATGTTCAGTTTGGCTTGCAGGTTTCATTATCTTTACATTCTGCTGCTCCCAATAAAAGCAGAGACTCTTTTGGATGTACATATTCTTAGATTTGTTTTTCTACTTTCTCCCATGTATTGGATATATACGGCTTGAATTCTGTCAACTACGAAGAAAGACTGGGGAGGGAGAAAAAAATGCTGTGGTTCTCTACTTTAAAACTCTGGGCAAAGAAGGAAGAAACCCATGTTCACATAATCAGAGAGTATGTGGAAAGGTTCTTTTAACAAGGTGCCTTGAAGAAGTTCTGAATAGAGGAGAATTTTAAAGAAGGGATAGAAGATTCATTTATTTTGTGCATCATCTATACTTATTTCAGCACTCGGGTAGTAAGATTTCTTTTCCCGTGCAAGTGAACTAATTGCTTCTCCTAAACATGAAAATACTCTAGATGCTTTTTTACTTTTATTATTTTTATTTACTTATTTCTCATCAGGAGTTTGTTTTATTATGTTTTTTCTTTTCTGTAGGTCACTAGGGATGCAGATAAGTGGCTGGGTCAGTAGACCCAGTGTTATAACAATGTACCTTGTAATTGATCCTGGCAGACTGGAACAACAAGCCTAGGAGTTCAAAGCAAATGCATACAGTGTCTTGGCAATACCCAGGAGCTGAAAGCTGACCTGGAAACAATAAAGTATGTGGTATAAATCTAACAGCATTTCTACAGTTTACATCTAGAAACCACTCATATGCATAGGGAGGGATCAGAAGTACAGAAACATTTATACACAAAACTAATATGAAAACATGAAAAGCACTACTAATGCTAGCAAATAACAGAATATAGGCTAGAAAATGCGTACTTTTTTGCACTTTTCAAATTGCTGTCTTTTGGCTTATATTGAAGTATATATTTTGCTCTAATATGTACTGTTTTTAGGTATAGCAACAATATAGTCTTGAACTTGAGACCTATACAGATAAGTGTGTAAAAATAAAAAATAAAAAATAAAAAAAAAGGGAATTGGGCACCTAGGATGACAAATCCGTATGATTAGTGCACCAATTCCTTACCTCTGAAGGCTAGAGCTAAAATCCTTTGTTATGACCCTAGTAAAAATGAATTTGGTGATCTATTGCATGTCATAAAAGTACAATATTATCTTAAGTTTCTACTGGCTGAAAGCTCCATCAGGGAAAAGCTTTTCTTTCTATTTTCTGTCTGAGAGTCCTTGAACCAAATAAAGATAGTGTATAAATAAGTGTAACCCACTGACCCTCTGTCCCACACTGTGTCCTATATATTTGAGCTTTGGTGTGCTGAAAGGAAGGAATTATGTTCCCAGAGGGATGAGCAGGAAGATTGCTTCCTTTATTTTTATTTTTTGTCCTTCATTTGATAGCATGACATT
Source organism: Penelope pileata (assembly GCA_013396635.1). Taxonomy (NCBI): domain Eukaryota; kingdom Metazoa; phylum Chordata; class Aves; order Galliformes; family Cracidae; genus Penelope; species Penelope pileata. Next base: position 50,082 of record WBMW01002666.1, read on the forward strand.
GGCTTTCAAAGGAGCCTCCTTCATGTTACCTTTGTGTATTGTCATGTATAGTCTAATTATTGACTATTCCCAGTGGCAATTTGACTAATAGCTGAGCTGTCTATGCTGCAGTGCTGCTGGATCTGCATCACTGGTGGGCATACCTGGCTAACATGTATTTCAGTAGGAACATAGTCACGAAGGAGTAAGTTTTACTTCAGTTCTTGTAAGTTGTGAGCAATTATGCCGGTAACCAAACCCTACAACTATACCATTGTGCTACTGCTATCTAATTCCAAATTTCATGTTATGTCAGCTTTACCCAACAAGCTGTAAGCAGAACTTTGTCTCTCCAAATGGACCAACACAGAGTAAGATATACCCTGTATTTGTGGTATCTGATGATGAGGGACTTGCAGAAGTGAAAAGTTGCTTTAATTCAGGTGAGATGCACACTGACCCCAGGCTCAGTGATTTCTTCTCTCTACCTTGCCTTAAGATTTGGCAGTTTATTACTGCCAGCCTGGGCAAGCTGTGCTTTTGCTGAACGTATCTCTGGGATCTTAATTTGATGTGTGATATTTGCCAGTGGCAGGTTTTTAATGCCTGTATTTTTCAGACACTTGAAAAATAGAGAGTGAAAAGCATTCAGTTGAACCCATTGCCAAATGATATTTGCTCTCAGTTTGGATTAGTTTCCCAGTTTACAGCTGTCCTGATCTTTGGGAGAAAGACTGTGGGAGCAGACTGACCTTACAGGACACCTGGAAGGCCACAAGGCTCAGTCTTTGCCAAGCTATACATAGTAAAGGGGGTTAAGATACACAGCCAGGTAAATGGCAATGCTGGCTGTTATGTCATGCTTTATTTGGGTGAGTGCAACTGTTAAGGCAATCCTTTAGGGACATTCCTTCTAAGTTGGCAACCTCTGCATCCTAAAAATAACCAGTGCTGAACAGTCAGTGACCAAGGGAAACAGTTATCTCCAGACATTAAAGCCTCATATCTTCAAGGTTTAACTTGTGTGGTTGAGGCTAGACATGACAAAGTCTACATGAGATAGATGCTTGGTGAGTGATCTCTCTTAAAAGGTGGGATTTTTAAGTTGTTTTTCCTTCTGTGCAGTCACTCAAAATGCAGGGATCTGCTTTATAAAGCTGGTGATTCAACAGAAGCAATACAAAAAGTAGTTGCCAATCAGTCATTCCTTACAGACATCCCCTCTAGCACATATGTTGGCCTTTTTAGGAGGTAAATGTCATTAACCTTTCTTTTTTTAGTTTGGATTCCAAGGTTTTTTTTATTTGAAATTCAGTTCACAGTTGCAACATACTCTCCTTTTGGACTATAAATGCTGTGCAATATGCAGATCACTCCATCTTCTTCTGCTCCTTGTTGCTTGCTGCTGCAGAGCCAGAACTTTCCAGCCAGCAGCTACTGCAGTGTTTTTCCTCCAAGGGCTCTGATAAAGCCATCAGTGAGGACAGCCCTTACTGGAGAGGAGCATGAATGTGTCCTTCAAGGAGAAATCCCTGGAGACCCTCTTGAACACAATATTAGGCAAAATACCTCTGCCCGCTGCCCCTGAAGTGAGAAATATTTGTTGCAGTGGGCTTTGGATTGTGGCCAGGGTTTAAATGTAATTACATGCCCTGTCTCCACTTCTTTTAGTAGTCCAAAGAAGGTTACTATGGGGCCCTTGATCTAGGTGTGCTCTCTTCCCAGCAGTGAATTAAGTGACTGCAGATAACAGGCTTGCTACTCTCCTACAAGATGTTTTCTCCTAAGTTGAAGTGGAGAATCACTGAAATCTTGATAACATTTGAAAAAGACCCAGTGTAGCTGGGTAACACCAGAAAGGACAGTCTCAAATGTGAGAAGTCCAAGTACCCATTGATCAGCTGCTATGCTGTTACTACCATTCACGACCATGATGGCCTGATCCATTCCGTGTCTTGTCTCTCCTGAAGGATAGCTGAAGCTCATGAAAACTTCTCATTTCTTTTCAAAAGACCTTTGAACCAACAATAGAGAAGTGAGTGGTGGTTGGTTTTCTGAGTTGTCTGAGCCACATTTTTTGTCAAGCTGACAGATTTCTTTCTGCTTATTGAGCCTTGAATTGTTCTACAATGTTGATGCGACTTGCAAGGTTTGAGTTCTTGAGTCATTCTGTGAGATTGCTTGTAAATACATACTGATCACAGATTTTTGTATTAATAATAAATAATAATTATGAAATAATGATAATAATTTTGAGTGAACCTGACTTACCACTTGATTGCTTCCACTTTTTCTATGGGAGTATTAAGAATGAGAGTTAATTTAAAGTGTATGTATTATTCAGGGCATGTCTTTTAAGCATCTGATGGTATCATTAATATACATGTAGAGGGCAATTTCAGAGACATGTTTGATGCAGGAGGGTTTGGAAAGTGTAACAAGTAAAGATTCTTTTGTGAAGTTGTAATTAAGTTATTAAAAATTCATCCTTCAAAATATGAAAATAGATATTTTCTTACACATCAATTCATTTAAAATATGTTGCATATTTTTTAATTTGCATAAAAGATTCTATGGGTTTCCTTATGGATACTGCCATTCACTACGCTGATGTGGTAAATAGAAGAGATGTGTCCTGATTTCAGGGACTAACCCAGCTTAGGAAGAGTTAGACATCCATTGCCAGGGATGCTCTGCTGGCAGTGATGTGACTCTGTATGGCTGAGTTCATATAGTGCATAAATAGGGCATAAACCACCTCCTAGCAAAAGTGCAGACATGAATCTCCCTGTACTTATCCCACCAAACTGTTAACCTTGAAGAGATTCAGGCTTGTATGGACCAAAGAGACCCCATCAGCTAGTGGGAAGAAACATCTCTCACTTTGTTGCTGGGCATACTGTGTAGCTATGCAAGATATTTTTCCACCAAGATATCTTTCCAAGTTCAAGTCCTTGGAGGGCTTTTAGCCTTGTACTAACAGGGTAAATGAAAGTTGAAATGGAACTGATGCATGTGGTCCAAACTGTGGCTTCTCTCGTTGCCACCTGGGATTTTACAGACTGGCAGCTAGTCCCTGACGCTAAGCGAGGTCCCATGTGTTAGTAGAGCTTTATTTCCTGGGGGCTCATGGGAATAGTTTTGGTTGAGCGATTTGATTTGCATGGCTTCACATTTGTTGAGTTTTGTTTTCAATTCTGGACTGAAGTTTATTTAAATTCTCCAAAGTGACATTCATTGAAGTTGCCAAGTTTCACTTGGTTTTGTGTTGAAAGAGACAGTATTCTGGCAATTTTTCCGGATTAGCGTAAAGGATTAAGGTCTGATAACTCATCAGTATTAGAGGCAGGCACTTCATACTGCTAGAAAGCTGCAAAGACTACTTTTTCCTCTGTCCAATAGGAGGAAGCTTCTGTTTCTAGACATCATTGGTCCTACGACATCAAGTTTTAATCCTGAAATATTATTCAATATGAAAAAGTTATCTTTGGTGGTATTTAGGCTTTTCCAAAATGCATAAGCTTTTCATCATCTCTTCTGAGGTTTTTTAAAATGGGGCTTAAAATGTTAAGGAAACCCTATTTCTTTGTGAGAAATATGACACAAAACACCAATAAAATTTCTTAACTTTGAAGTGCCAGTGAAAGTATGTGCCTGTGACATGCATGGTCTTTCACAGCACAGAAACGTACATGACATGATTTAAAGCTTTTACCTAAACTATTAAATGATTTTCCTAATATGATTGTGGTTTTGCTGCTTATGGGGGTAGCACAGCCATCTTAAGCTCATGCATGAGAAAGACTTGCTTATTTTCTGTCTGTGAAGGGAGACAGCTGAGCAGAAGGAACCTCTGCAGAGGTTCTTCCTGGGCCAGCCATCTCTGGAGAAAATGTATGTTGGAGAAGGTTCCTGCATGCTCCTTCCTGAATAGGATGGAGATGGAAAGCAAGCTTTGTGAGCAGTTAAAATGAAAACAGATTTTCAGTGAGTGTTACTGTTTAGTAAATGTGTTTCCTGGAATCTTGTTGCTGAACAAAGAGTAATAATAGGGTGACAATAAATTTACTTAAAATTGTAAATGAATTTTCATGGGAGAAATTTTAATGGGAGCCTATTTCCATGGAAACTACAACAGCTACAAAGAGCACAATAACACTATTTGATAGAGCATATTCTCAGCTACAGAATACTATTTTTTAATATAGCCTCCGCCATTAACTATGCATTTTCACCAGCAATGAACAAGAGCCTGCATGCCATGCCTGTACAAATCTGCACCAATGGAGGTGACTCACATTTTCACAGCTGCTTTGACAGCATTGTTGCTAGGAAAACGTTACCTATGCGGTCCAACTTTCATTGTGCTCACATCCGCTGTTTGGTCTCCATAAACGTTCAGCAAGCATCACTGAATGTCAATGGGTGCCATTTTTTCTGCATGGAGGGATTCAGTTCTACCCCTTTGCTTCATCCACATTTCCACGTCAGACACCAATTTGTCAGACTGCCCCTCTGCTGCCATCTGTTGCACAGCAACAGAATGTAATGGAATATTGGTGGGAAGGTTCAACCTCTGCTGCCATCCCACCAACATCTGCATCTGATGTTGTGAGCCAGCATAATAAAGTAGGAGGCATTACTTTAGGAGCAGCCCTTGTATATTGATCTCTTCCTGCTTTGTAGATCCAATGCAATTAGTTATTCCAGGTTGGCTTCCGATGGCCTCTCCCAATTAAGCAGCGTATGTGTGGTATGTTCAGGGCTGCAGAACTCAATATGGGAAATTCTGTATTTAATATAAGTTAGACTATTAAAAGATGGTTTCAAGTGGCAAATATATTTAAGATTTGACTCTTTGAATGTCTGAAACACCTTTGAATTTGTATTTACAAAGTTAAGAGTCTGTCTAATGCCAATCTATATTGAATGTTGCTTGGAGCACAGAATTGTGATTATTTCAGTGAGGTCTATCGTCGAATTTCCTAAAACATGTTCTGTGACCCAATATGCAAATCAGCTGTGGGATGTGAGCGGGCTGTTGGGGCTTACTCTACATAGATTTAGACTGTTTCAACAAAGGTTATTTATTAAACATTATCGACATTGGTTTTTTCACCAGTTTTGAAATTCAGGAGGGTATTATATTTTCTTTAGGGAAAGAGCGAAGAAATAGGTCAGGATCCATGACTGCAGAGAGGCCACTCCAGGGAAGAGAAAGGTGAAGTTCAGTTCTAATAAGAAAAACAAAGAGGTTGGGAGGCTGCTGTCATTCGTGAAAGAAGAAACTGTTCTGAGTTATTGTTATACATTAAACTATTTAATATGTCTGAGTTGTTCTTTGAATATTTTAAGGTTAACAAAGGTAATATCTAGCACTACATGATTCAGGGGAGTTGAATCAGAGGCTATTGGAGGAATTATAATTTATATTAGATGGACAGGTCTCAAACCATATTCTGTGAATAAGAAAATGCCATTTAACAAAATCAATATCAAAATTGTATGATGCAAATTTGATGACTTTGTGAAATCACAAAATTTTCATAATGCATTAAGTAATTTTGGCAGTTGTCACTATGAAAAACGAATAGAAAGTACTAGACCATATTCTGTCCTGCTTTTTGTACTCAGTGATATTCCTGCTCGAAACAGGGAATATACTAGTTAAAAATGGAAAAATAAACCATACTTGCAAACTTAAATTGAAGGTAGAGGCTTAGGCTTCTCAAGGCAGCGACTCTAACGAACAAAAATGCAAAGAAATATATGCAAACCTGTCTGTTAGGTGGAAAGAACAGAGATATGTGCCCTTTTTGTTCTTCCTTTCTCCCTTAAATATTATTGGACTCCCACAGAAATAGGGAAACCCTCATTGGCTTAAAATAGAGCAGAACTTTCCCTGGCCAAATTAAGCAATGGTGATCATGTGAGGCAGTGGTGTTGCTTTGCTGTGTCTCCATCCAGCAGGCTGTGCGAGAGCCCAGGGGCTACTGCTGGTCTGTGACTGTACAAGACAGCCCATGAGATGCTGCAGTCACAGCACGTCATCTCTTGAGGTTGATGTGCGTGGGAAGCCTTGCAAAGCCTCTCTTTTTTTAGGGCCTCTGCAAAGCAAGCAGTCTCCAGTGAAGCCAGAGTGCATCCTGAGGTCTGTCCCTGCTGTGCAGGTTTTGGAAGCAGCCTGCTGAAAGTACAGATGCTTCAAGGCATACACGGGGTCACAGGCTTTCCTTTTACTGCTGGCCGTGAGCTGTGGCTGTGTGCATGAAAGGAATATACGCTTACGGGAGTGCAGGAGTCAGCATGTTTCCTCTGTAAAAACTGGAATATTGCAGAGGAACACTCTGGGCCAATGAAGCAGTGTCGTTTTACATCAGTGGAAAATTGGCACTTCTCTCTTTCTCCCTCTGAAATGCAGCACTTTAGTGCTGACCTCCGCTCAAAATGAAACGTGGTAAACCTATAATTAGGGGAAGTTCAAGTGACTGGCACAACAGAAAAACGAGAGTTACGGAGTTCACTTACACAGTAGTCTCTTATGCTGCATTTGGAGTCTCCTGGCATTTCTCTTATTCTGTCATCCTGTCCATCTGCTCATCCTTTGCCCTTAAAGTCCTAGAACTCTAACTCACCGGCTTCTTTTGACCTTCAGCTTTTCCTAAGAAAAAAAAAGTAAGTTTCTAGTCCTAAAAGCTGTGGACATAAGCTTGAAAGAGTCCTTCAGGAATGAGAAAACAAATGTAAAGACAGCAATTATTAACCGTATAATTTTAAGTGTATCTCAATGAAATGTTCAGTTTTCTGAGTGAAGGGGGCAGGTATAATGACTCATGATTTTAAAATATTTGGGAATAACAGTGCTGCTCAAACAAGAAGCCACCATGTGCCTGTTTCAGCATGCTTCTGAATTAGGCAGTAAGCCTGTGCTCAAAATGAAACTATTTCACAGTAGTGTTAATATGCCTCCTCCTGTCGATACCCTCTTTTTAAAAGCTTCTTTTCCATACTTGTTCAAGCAAACACTAGCTTTTGTAACCCAAAAGAAAATAAATAGCAGATGAAGACTTATTTTTAATGATAATGAGAACAAATAATTAAGACTTCGTTTTCAACTAATCCCTATGATGCTGCACAAATATTAACAATAGTTTGTGAACTCTAGGTCTTTGAAATGCTCATTTCTCTGAAAAAGTAAACCTTTATGGTCTTTATATGTTGTTAGTGTCTTTGCACATTGCATATGTTTCCTAGACACACATGCATGTCTGGAAAATGAATGCATAGAAGTACACATGGAAATATGTCCAGGTATTAATAACCAAGTCATACTTGTTACCCATTTAAGATGTTCGATGCAATGCATACAGCATACAAATTAATGTTTGAAAATACATTAAGTCCACAAGGGACAGTCTGCCCAGTTAGGTGACACGGCATAACTCATAGCAGTTTTTGCAGAAAACTCTGCAGTTGAGCATTGTAACATCTATCAAAGCATCCATATTACAAAGATATCCAGACAACTTACTAGCATAGAGTAGTGCCTCAAGTTGTTTTTCAAGCTATAGCTAATGTCCTTCAAGAAGCAGAGTGTTATGATGTGATGTGAAAGAGGTGCTGGGGCAAGAGGCTGGCACAAATCACAGCCTGAGGACAGGTGAGACCTGTATGAGGCTGGTGCTCATTCAGGTGAGCAGGTAGCAGGCAGATCGGAGTGCAGCAGCTCTGCCCTGCCATGCTGCTGACTGTAGGAATGAGCTCATATGGACAGGTGAAGCAAGTAATGTCCATTCTAATAACGATATCCTATTGCTAATTCTTGGAATTAGATTCTAATTTGGGATAGATGCTGTTCTGTGTTTATTGATCAGGAAAGCTTTCTGCAGGTGTCTTCTTGCATCTTCAGTTCTTTGCAAGGTTTCCTTTGTCTATAATGTTTTGACTTTAATACCAAGCAGCTTTCAAGCACTAATCCTTCATCAGTGTAGCTTCCGGGAAATAGACTGAAAGCCATTGCAGACAACATGCTTTTCAGGCATTCAACATTTTCACAAACAGTTTTATTATTCTTGTCTACTTTCACAAGTAAATCAGGCTGACAGGGTTGAGAATACCCATGACACAAGCTACTCTCAGTAATAAGCAGTCCTTCTTAGAGGAAATCCAAAGTCTCATAAATGCCAGGAAGGGATTATGCCAACAGGTTTAACTCTGTTCAGCTAAATGGCTGATCACTGCAGCAGTGCTGGTGCACGTTGGGTGGGATGACTTCAGTCACGTTCTCTTCTCTAGATCTCTTCCAGACTTTTTAGATCTCTTCTAGATGAAAGCACAGTGGTGTTTGTAACAGTTGTCACATGTCTTGTGGCTTTGTCAAGCCTTGGCTGTGGAGGACCCGGAGGTGGACAGCGATGCTTGGCAGGCATTGAGCTGGGGGATGCTGTGCTCCTGGAGGGATGCAGGAGGTGGGGGACATGGACAGAATAACCTTTCACACTTTACCTGGGAAGTGTGTGTTTATCTGTCCTCTGTGTTTATCTGTCCCCTGAGTTGGAATTAGGGATTGCCTTTCTTTTTTTTTCTTTTGAGGAAAAATTGATTTTCAGAAGATTTTCAGGGGCAAAATTTTGACCTTTCATTTGCAATTATTTTTTGTTTAATAGTATCTAACTTGAAAACAAGTACTAGGTATTAGTGTACAAAGCAAACTCATCTTCATTGTTTTGCATTTGCTGCCATGTAATTTTATACCATAACTTTGGCATTAGATGAAACAGAGGATTATTTTCAACTCACCTTCTCTATATCTTTCCTGATATCATAATTCTTTAGTATAGAACCTTTTCTTCAGCCTATTTGTTCTGTTATTTGTTCGTTTAGGATTTTTTTTTTCCCTCCCTCTATCAGTTCGTCCTGAATAAAAGCCAAAACAGATCCTCTTGAGATTTACATAAGCAGATGGTACCATGTTTGGCATCTTTCGTTCCTCTGATACCAAGGCTGATCACATGCTACTCTTAGTAGTTCATCAATTTCAGATCCAAACCATCTTCTTTACAAATCCTGGGTGAATACTGCTCCGTCCTTGTAATTTGTTATTGCTCATTTATTCATATGTTCTAAAAGATTTTCTACCAGCACTTCAGTTAGAGGCACTTCTAGGACTTCCCTCTGTAAATAAGGACTCTGGCATGAAAACATCCTTTCCTTCAGTGTTAACTTTATGCAAAAAAATTGTGTTTAGTTCTTCTGCTATTACTACGCCAAAGACTCCCTGTCTTTTACTTCTCTCATTTGGGAGCACATTAGCTCTGCATTTTCAAAATCTCTCTCAAGAACTCTCAAAAAATTTCACATGCTTTTGTTCATGAAGAGACACAAGTGAAAATTTAGTATGAAACATTAGTGTATAAAAGATATTCAAGCATGTATATATATAGGAAACATCACACTCAGTACAGAGGTGTGCAAAACTATACTATTTCTCCACGTACAAAATGTGGCACTTAATAATGGTACCTTTATATGACATGATAAATCCTGTGTTAAGTGGGTCTTTCCTGAAAATACTCATCCCACATGAGGCATGATGTATAATGCTCACATATCAAAGGAAGATTGTGTTCTCTGACCTTTATTTTGAATACAGATCTTGGAGTAGGCTGGGTTACAAAAATCCCTTCTCACTCTATGGTAGGAACATCCATGAGGGATCTTGGTGTACAGTAAGTTGTGAGATGTGAACTCATCTGCTAGTTAAGTTCTCTGGGTACACAAGCTTGGAGCTGACGAAAGCTTGAAAGTAGTAGGATATTTTTAAAACTTGTGATATGAGTGAAAGTGTTCAAAAATGTCCTGTCAGATGCAAGTAATATAAACACAGTGGAGGAGACTAACCCTAAGTTTCACAAGTTTTTGTAAAAATGCCATTTAGACGTCTCTTGGTAATGCTGACACTGAGACATCCTTTCACCATTTTTCTGCTGGCTGCATCAGCAAGGCATTGGGACATTTACAATGAAAGTGTCTCAGCATATTTCTTCAGCCTGAATCTCCTTTTTATTCCAGTCAGGACAGAATAAAACTCATCTGAAAAATCCAAGACAGAGATGGAAATGCTGACACTTCAAATGTCCAGTTCAGAAAATCTGATGCCCATGCTACTTTTCATTCCCACAGCTCCTGAATATATTAAGCACCTTCCCTTTTAAGGACAGTTTGTGTCATTGCAAACCATGTTCTTGATGTCTAGTTGCACTGTGCCAGTGTTTGTGTGGGATTTTAATCATTGATAGTATACCTGAGCATTCAAGACTTTCTTGTTATTTCTCCTGGCTGCTTTTTTTTGTGTTGCTATTGGTAAAAATGTTATAAGTGGTTTCTGCTGTGCCCATATTTACTCTTGAATCAACACAGAATAGTTGGTGAAAACATTATTCAGGGAATGTATTTTAATTTTTTTTTCAGTCAAGCTCAACGCTTTTTGAAGGATTTTTATCCAGTAGAGGAGGGTTACTGCTGAGTGGATTATTACATTTCATTGTTAGCCTGGAAAAGAAAACACACTCTATGAATAAGGGAATAAATTAATTTAAGTGCCTCAAAATGCAATAAATTTTATTTTAATTCTAAATGGAATTGTTGTCATTTAACCCTGTGTATGATTTATATTGAGAAGTGGTACCATTTCCCCCAGGATGTCTTATCAATACTATATCAGTATCATTTTCTTTCCTTCTTTCTTTCCTTTCTTTCATCTCTCTGAGTCTTTTACCAGTCCTTTTTCTTTCTTTTCTTTTTTTTTTTTTATTTTTTTTTTTTTTTTTTTTTTTCCCCCTTGGAATAGGAAAGCAGCAGTTATGGATTCCTTCCCTTCTCTCTGATGGCCGGAAAAAAGATCCTTCTCTCCCCTTTCTTGTGACTGATCTTTTCCTTTTTCAGAATACTGCCATCCTGCAACATATGATTCTGAAATTACCATGTTTTGAAACAAATAATGCAATCCCATGGAGAAATCTGAGTCTCCTTTTCCTCATGCTATAAAACTCCTGTTTCTCCTGGCTAGAAAATGAGAAACCAGCCTCCGAAACCTGATCTATTTTCTTTCCTGAGCCGTCTGCTAATTTACTTGTGTGTTTAGGACTGAACAAATACTTCTTTGGAAAGCTGTGCAGAGACTAATGGTTACTCAAAGGTACTCAGAATTTTAGAACATTAGGAAATAATTGTTCTGGTGCAGAGCTAGCAGGCAAGGTTTTAGATAAGGCTTGCAGTAGATGTCTCTAATTTATGACTTCTTGTTTTACTATCCCACTATATAATATATGGTAATGCTTCAGTTGTCCTGCAAGATAAGATGTGCATACGGCTGCCTATCAGAGTACACTAAATAAATACTCATAATATAAGTATGAAGGATGATGTCTTCCTTAGGAATGTTGTCATTCTGAAATATATGCCTGTCTAATTCACATAATTAATTCAGATAGGCAGCTACTTGCAAAAGGCTTTCATTAACAATGTTATCTAGACTTCTGGAAGGGTTAACTTTCACCCAATTTAATTTATGTTCTGATGTAAAAAATTCTCTTCAACCAGTTACTCTGAAAACAATTGTGCAGATGGAAACCTTAGAAACAGGCTGACTGGCCATGAAATGCTTGTTGCCAGGAGTACTGAACAAGAGTCAAGTGGAGAGTAGCCTTTCTTTAGTCTAAAGTAGATATTTGGTACCTCTCCCTTTATTTCTTAATGTTAATCTTGGGGAATAAATAGCTGTTGCTGATGGCAAGAAATAAAGTGCTATGAGCTCAGCTGGACATAAAGTGACAAAGAGCTGGTGGTGTCAGTAAAGCAGTACTGATTCAGGCCAGTGGAGGATATATAACTAAACTAAATCACCTAAATTAAATCAGCCATTTGCAAAATCTTCTAAACACAGATCTGAATAATTCTGAGCAATGGTGGCTGTCAGATGTTCTCATGCTATCTAAAGGTGGATTCTTTACCAAACTTAAGGATTCAATACTTTCTCTCAGTGAAAATGTCAGTGACTGATGTGTTGAGTGGAAGATTGCGGGGGTGTTCACAAGAGGCCATGGAGGTCTCCAAGAGGAATTTTAAGTGCTGTTACTAAACAGAATTTCTTTTCTTACATTTTTTTTCATTAGAAATCATGTGTTAGAAGAGAATAGAGAGAGCAACTGTTTAACTAAGCTGCTTTCACAAGAGGGGCTTGTGAAAGGGCCAGACCTCTGCAGTGTGTCGTGTCTCACAAAAGCATTGCCGTCAGAGGCTGGAGCATCACCTTCCAGTGAAGTGACTGTGGTAGGCAGAATAGTGCATGTTTTGTGAAATGTTTTTATTGCCTCTTTTTCTTACGTTTCTTTTCATGTACTAAATTTCCATCTCGTGTCATTTTCCATATTAACAGAATGTATCTCCAGGAAACCACATAAATCCAAAACCATTTATTTGCATCTCAAAACCCTTCTCCTTGAACCCCACCCCCTTGGCTTTTTTTCCCTAAGCAAGGCATAAGACAATCTCAGAAATACAGCACTAAAACGGCCTGTTAAATTCTGATGTATCCCAGTATGTGTCATTTCCTCCTCCTTCCCTTTAAAGATAATTTTGGAGGTTAATGAACTTAAACGTAATACTTTAAAATAATCACTAGAGATAACAGAAAAAAAATCAAGCAGCTCCCCAGACTAAGAGGAAATGTTTGATCCTAGACTTTCAGGCTCATTTAAATTCACTACTGTAAGTCCATCACTTTCAATTATTGATCTATGATAAGACATTTTTATTAATTTTTTCTTAGAAAAATTCACTATCATTGAAGAAGATTCAGCATGCAGGGGGGAAGAGCTTCTTAATATGACTGATTAGACCAATTTACTTAAGCTTTCCTAAAAAACAAAAGGGTGCACTATAAATCTCAGACTTCATCTCTGAAATGTTTAGTCAATCCCTTGCAATTAATCTGTACCTTGCTTTCTCAGACTGACATATATCATGGAGCGTTCTTTACAAGAGCCATTTGTATCTGTGCATTTTGTTTTCTCATCCAGCAATGGTGAATTCAATTAGCTAATGTTTCCCTTATTCCCTTGCTGCAACTATGAGTACTGTGGTCACATTTTGGTAAAAGGAGTATTTCCCGTGCAGCTTATGTCTCTGACACATAGCTGACATTGGGACAAGATCTGTGTGGAACCAGGTCTGCAGAGGTTTCCCATGACTTTGAATACCGTGCACTCCATTACAACGACAGCAAACACACAGTGCTCAATGTGTAAGACATATAGAATCATAGAACATCATGATTTGGAAGGAACCCACAGGTTGAGATTTTCTGAACTCTGGGATTCTCACAAGTCTGGGAACTTGATATTCTTGGAATGCTTGCAATTTGCTTGTAGTGGGTGAGTCTTAGTGCATACACATTCTCTTTTATTTCCTTTTATTATTATAATTGATTTGAAATCAACCAGTGAAGGTGCTACATGTATGGTATGAAAATGTTTGCAGTTCTCTGACTGTTCTGTGAACAGCAGAACCAAATACGCAGCAGTGTTTCAATGAAGTCGTTATTTTTTCTCTCTGTTCCTGTTGGTGACGCATATATAGCCAGATTCATGACATGATGCACACTTATTACGGAAGAGTATTATTTTCTCACCACTTCTGAATTTTGTTAGACAGAAAATACAGAAATGATTTTTTTTGGATTTGTAGATTCAGCCTTTGTGTCCTGAGTATTATTGCAGAACTTTAGTAATGTTTCATTGTGATTTTTCTAATTGATGTTCATTTACTGAAGTAAAGAGATGAATCTGAACTTAAGGAGATAGATTTCAGTATACCTGAATCCTGCCCTCCTTGCTGTGAATTTTTTAGAAAGTTTGTCTCACCTGTGACTTTTACATATATCAGAGATGTCTGTAAACCTTGTAGGTTTTCCACTTGTGAAAATACAAAATTGCCTCCACTAATGACTGAAGTTGAGGAAAAATAAGGAGGTAGGAAAAAGTTAGTTGTGCTTGTATTTTTTTTAAAATATTTTCAGAACGTACCTAGTAGGCTGTTGAATGACTGTTCTTCAGAAATTGCTTGCCCAGCTGTATAAATTGTGGGGAAAATAGTAAGAATTATGAACATTGAATAATTTATCATAAGGAGTGAAATTTGTCAAATAAATTATTCAGTGATATTATCTGACAGCTGTAACTGTGGGGCTTAATTAAAGAATGTATGCAAAGCACTTTAATCTTCAGTTTATGAAAGGGATTAGTTGACAAAGTTGCATCCAGGAAAAGGGGCATGAATTTAGAGGTCTAATGAACCTAAGAGGTCTATTCCAGCAGAGTCACATAGAAATGTTTTCTACAATATTTTGTGGTACAGTCACAGAAAGATTATTGTCTACAATACATTGTACTAAGTACCTGCTCTTGCCAGCATATTTGATATGGTGATACTCTGTTATTCAAATTTCAAAAAAATATCCTTAAATGCTATTAGATATCACTCACTGGTTATACTATTCTTGGTGTACATGATCTTTAGGTACCGTCTACCAAATAGACATAATATGGTCAGAAAAGCTTTGAATTTTGCTTCAACGTCTAAGGACTAATTTTCTTTATCCCTTAACCCTGGGTTTTAGGGTTTTGTTTTCTTTGTTTTTGTCCACTTCTTGCATAGGTCACACTGAAAGTAATACCTCCTATTTATTGCCATGGAAACTACTACTACTTCAAAGTGCACAATAACACTACTCGATAGAGCAAATTCTCAGCTACACAACACTCTTTTCCAACACAGTCACCACCATTAGCTGTGCATTTTCACCAGCAATGAACAAGAGCCTGCATGCCATGCTCGCAAAAATTTTCACCAGTGGTGGTGACCCACTGTCACTGTTGCCACTGCTGAAACACACGACCACCACCTCACTGTGCTCACATCCGCTGTTTGGTCTCCATCAATGTTCAGCAAGCATTGATGAATGTCACTGGGTGCCATTTTTTCCACATAGAGGAATTCAGTTTCATGCCTTTGCTTCATCCACACTTCCATGTCAGATGCTATTGTGTCAGAGTGCCCCTCTGCTGCCATCTGTCACACAGCAACAAAATGGAATGGAATATTGGTGGGAAGGTTCAACTTCTACTGCCATTCAACCAACATCCACCTCTGATGTCATGGGCCAAGATAATAAAATAGGACACATTACTTTCAGAGCAGCCCTCATAAATCCTGGAAAAAATTACAATTAACCACATTTGCTCACCTCCAGCTTCTCTCTAGCTAGTGCAGTTATCTCACAGCTCATGTGCATCCTCTTTCAAATAAATCCATCGTTGCTATTCCTCTAAAGAAGCACAAGAGAAATTGTCTCCAGAATTCTTCGAAACCAGCTGAAAGTCTTTCATGTTTTTAGATTGAACTCCACAACAGTTTTCGTGTATGATTCTGCTTATTATCTACTTTGGCATTAATTGTTCCTTTTGGAGTCTCCAGTAGACAGGCCATTGCTTGAGCTTGTGTGTGTTTTAGTTTATTTTTTACTGACTTATAGTCAGTACACCAATCTTAACTAGGTGAGAACTGCTACGCAACCTTAGGGCCTAGTCTGTTTGCTATTATATATTACTCACTTGGATAAAACTTAAAAACTTTAACCTCAATTCTTGTGGCATTGTTGCATGTACTCTGTTCACCTAGATACTAATGTAAGTTCATGTTTCTATGAATTTGCTAGTAAGGATTTGAGTTTGCATTTTTCTTTGCAAACCATGTCACTTGCTTCTGAAGCTGCATATATATGCGATACAAAAATTACTCTGGCAATCACAGATTTTAATTAACAGAAGAATAAGCAGGTGCGTAAGAAGTCTGAAGCATCTTCATCCATTAGCAGCTATTGTTCTGATCACATCAATAACTTACACACTCCTTTGAAAGTCTGGAACGCTTTTTGCTAAAGTTACTTATTTTTTTGCATTCATTATGCCAACTTAGCATAGCCGTGCCAGAGAAATGATCACCTTTTTGCCTTTTCATTTCCTCCAAGCTGCTTCCTTGAACTGTTTTCCTCAGGGAACAAAGAGGCTGTAGTAATATCAATTGCACAGAAGACTGCTTTATGCAGAAACATTACTCTTGCTAAACAAGCTAATGTTTACATTGAAATGGTTCACAGTTAATTATGAATATGTATGACCCCCAAATGGTCATTTGATTTAAATGCAAAAAAATATTCCATTGGTCCAAGAAGAGAAGCCTAGTGTTTGTTTTCTTATTAAGTATGGAGTGATAGCTTCTTAAAATTGCTAGAGCCTACATATGAGCCCAAAATAGCGTAAATGTAATGTCGTGTGTGGCTTTGGCTTGCAGGAATCAAAGTACATAATGTAGCACGTGTTCTCTTTATCAATATAGGGGAATGAAACAAGGAGTTGATTGCAGTTTTGAACTTTATTTGAAGAAAATGAACGTTTTTAAGACAGACCACTATTTTTTTTTAACTTTTTTTTTTTTCCCGAAAGACTCAATGTGCAGCCCTAGATCAAGAAAAATTTGATTGTCAGTGATCATTTCCAGCTAAGACATTCATGCGCCAATGGTGTGCTGTCTAGAGAAGGCACTCGTATTCAGCGGTGTTCAGCTGGTCACACAACCTTGGGAGAGTCTATTCACTTCAGCAGTTAAATAGCAAGATGATGTTTTCTGCAGTGTAATAGAAAAGAAAGAAATAATAGAAGTATTGTGTAGAGTGATTTAAAACAAGCAAACAAACCAACTTCCTCACAATCTTTTAACAATGGAAAACACTGCAAATCAGAGACAAACATATGGATTAATCTCATTAAGGAGAAGCAGAGTGCTTGAAGCCCCTTTCTTCCTATTTCTTCTTCTTTCCTCTGCTTTTGTTTTTTCCTTGCCGAAGGAAATCAGTGAAAAGGACTTTTTTTCTTGCTTTTGTAGTAGTTTTCAAAGAGTATTGGAAGCATAGAGGCTTTATCTTTTAGAAGTAACGTGCAACTGTATCTATAATAATCTATGATAGATGAAGTGATAATTTACAATATGTCTTAGGCATGGCAAAATGAGAGCTGTGAAAAATTTGAAAACTTAACATGATTGAAGGCCTTTCTTGAATTACGCAAAGTAACTGGTTCATTCTTAATTTAAAACCTGGTGCCTGATGCATAAAATTTTAAAGTATTTAAAATCCATATGTTTTTAACAGGAAAAAGACTTGGATATTTCACTGAAGAATTATATTCAAGTCACTCTTTGCTTTCTGTTAGCTGGAGTGAGATTTCTTCTAACAAGGAATATATTTTTTATTGTTATATCAAAGTCCATTTATGTAATAGTAATGAATAGTTTACTTTTGTCTTTATTTTTTTAATATGTGAAGTTCTACAAAAGACACAGATCTCGATTTTTTTTAAGTGTTTACATCAGGCAGAGAGTAAGATTAAGAATTTTGAAGGTGTTCTACAAATGTAAATTGTAACTGACACAAATCAACAGGAACTAGATTATCTAATCAGTTCTCAGCTCATAACCTCCCTCTAAATTTAACTGAAGTGGTGGAGACTACTTTTTGTGGAGTCTGAACGAGGTGTCATTTTCAATCCACACTTCTTCTTGTTTATGTATTTTTGAATGTCTGATATAATCTCTACTTCTGTCAGTGCTGAACTGTAAGTTGGTGTTAAAGGTCTAGCGAACTGTTCTGGGTAATCTAATCATTGCCCAATATGATAACAGTGCCATGGTTTATCCATTTTGATGGTCATTTTCGATTGCGGGTCTGCATGGAAATAGAGTGAGACACGATATATTTTATTCCAGCAATTAAAGAATTAAGGTTTTCTAGCTTCAATTTAGGGAAGAATTCCAGCAATTGCATATTAATGATGCCACATAACATAATCGTGTGCTTAGTCTTATGCCAAACATGGTGAATTGAGGCCTCAGTTTTGTTGACTTTCACAGGAAATAAGCTGGTCAGCCAGAGATGAAAGTCTCCATAATCAAATCACAAAGCTTCGGATACTGTGAACTCACTCACTTCAATTAGCAATCCATCAAAATTGAAAAGTAAGGCAGATTTGTGTTTAGCTCCTTCCCAGGGCTGCAAAGCTACTCACTGAATATGTTACTTTAATAAAACCCATGGGAAACTTGGAAGGCTTGCATTTGTTCTGTTATTATTAAAAGGATGTTTTAGTAGAGTACATAATTTGATTTTGTTCTGCTTGCCATTTGATTGAGTAAACTTGATTTCCACGTATTCAATTGCCTTTGCCTGCAAAGCTGCTTCACTGTTTTAAATTATATTTTCATTTTGGTTCAGTTTCTACAGAGAACATTGGATTTGTCTTTGAATTTGAAATCATGGAGTAAGCAAAATATAAGGCTCACATTTCTGTGCCTGATTTCCATTGGCATTATGGCCAACTGACTTGAGAAAAATTTTGTAAGGGGGCCATGCTGTTTATGTAAGTAGAGTTAACATCCAATTTCAGGCTTCTTTGCTCTTCCTGAGCACAGTAGAGGGATACAGGGCAAACTAAAATCAGGTCCGTGTGATACTTTTTTGTCCAAAGTAACCTTGGTAGAAACATCAAAATAATCTGAAGTGAATCATTTGACCTACTGTAGCAACAGCATACAAGGCAGATGACACCAAACAGCTGAACAATCTCAAATGCTTTCTAAATCATGTTTTACAGTGAAGGGATCGGGCAAAGTGACTATATGCTATACATTTTCAGTTCAGATCACTACATGGACTATTTTACTACTTTTTTACTGAAAGCAATATAAGAATGAAAAACATATGAGGATAAGCGTTAATCTAGGATTCAAACATCACTGTGTATTTTACATGTTTAGTATTGTGAAGAAAACACGAGGCCCATCCAATGCATTTTTTTCAATAGATTGCCAATAAAAAGCAGTACTTGACCTTTAGCTTTACTGCATCTTTTAAAAGCAGAAGGAAAAGGCTGCTAGTCAGCACTCTGAGTGCCAGCCCAGCTCTGCTCCTATTTATATGATTCAGGGCATAGTGGTTGGGAAAATCCCTGATGAAGATCTTTCTTATATTTTCTCATCGAGATATTAAAATTAACATCACAGAAGCAAAAAGTCCAGGATTAATGGCTGCCTCTAGGGAGTCTTGAGATTCGTATAATTGTTTTAGTATGTGTTTTCCTGTTGCCTTTTTGTCCTACTGCCTTCATTTAGAATCTCTGAAAATATACCTCCATTGCAGTTTTCTCCCAGAAATTCTTCTGTCTTGGTTAGATACATTGTCAGATCCTACAACTTTATAGTTTTTTTTTTTTTTTAAGACAGATAGCTCTTTCAAGGTGGCTCAAGACTCATCCCTGTCTGACCTGACTTTATCTCCCTTTCTCTGTGTTCCTTTTTTTTTTTTT
>WBMW01002666.1:69543-105120 GCA_013396635.1 Penelope pileata
CTTTTTTTTTTTTTTTTTTTTTTTTTTTTTTTTTTTGCACAGACTTCGTCTATTCTGTTACACGCTACACACTTCAGTGTAAATTCTGCTGCACTGTTGGTATATGGAAAGAGGTAATGAAAATGCATGACATGAAAACAATGACTTTTCAAGGCATATTAATGGAATGAAATATCCACATTTACAACTTGACCTTTAAACTTGCATTCCAATTTTAGTTACAGAAAAAATAATGCATGCAATTTTAATTTTTCACTAAAAGAGAACAAGGCATCCCAATATGCTTGGCAAATACAGACTTTCTTGCTTAGGAACCAAATAATCATATGTGCTAAACTATGGGTAGAAATTATAAATAACTTTTAAAAACTGGAATCAAGAATGCTTTGTTTTCATATTGGAGGAACTGAAAACTATGTTGTGAAGTGACATTGAAAAGTGTAGTAATACGATGGAATACTGATAGTGATATACAAAATTATGATTAATTTTAATGCATGTTGTGTCACTGTGTCATAGAGGAACCAAAGGAGATTCAATAAATTTGGAAGGAAACAAATTTTAAAACAATAAAATTAACTTCCCTTTAATACAATGGCTAACTGGCATATTTAAGTAATTACCACAAAATACAGCATCAGAAATAAACATTTCTATGAATAAGGAGAACAGTTATATTAGGCCAGATAGAAAATTTATGTGGAATATAAACCTTCACGATTCAGGACATAAACCTGCTACTAAATAACAGAGGTTGGCGAGATATCTTCCCTAAGGGCACAGTAATCTTATATGCTGCTTCTCACACTTTGCTGTGATACATTTTGAGGTACTAGTAAGTCTTGAAGAAAAGGTACCAAATTGGGTGGAACAGTGATATAATTAAACATGTCAATTCTTTTGCTCAACCATGCTATTTTTGTGAATGAGATTCCACAGAAAGTATCAGATGACTCTAATCTTCAGATTATGCTCGATATAAAAGAAACTCTGAAGCCTTTACCTTAATGTTCTTTTTAAAAATGATAAAATATAGTAATACTCAACCTTCTCCCTCAGTGTCCCTAGTTTCCTATCTGATGAAGTGACTCCCTTCAGATAGACCTGATAATTTCTAGCATTAAACCATGTCTGTCTTTGCACTTCCTTTTCCTTACTTAACTTCACACCCTGAATATAAAGTAGTGCTCAAGGCAACTGCCTGTGGTTTGTCCTGTCAGTTCCTAAGTGGGAAAACATGTGATGTGGCAAAGTTCTTGTCCTACTTATCTTCATTCAAAACGTTTTATCCTTTTAATCCTACAGGGACATTTTGCAGAAACTTCACACCTTCGTGTCACTTTCTGTTTAGTTTCAAGGTTGCCTGAATTGCAATTAATCGACATCTGGACTTTCATTTGAGACAATGTCACTTCCTGAGAACATTTCCGGATGACACAAAGTTATCTCTTAGGCTCTACTGTTTAATTAAAGATTCCAATTAATTATTCTTCATGTCCCTTCATATTTCTTGTGCTTAGTAGAGGAAAGTCCTCTTTACCCTAAGTAATCAAATGTTCAAAAATTTTGTTAGGATTTTCTGCCTTCTTCCAACTAAATTGAAAACTTGCCTAGATTAAGTAAACTGCTATAAATACCATATTTTTTTTTTTAACTGTGTTTAGGAAAATTTAATCACATAAATTGGTATTTTATTGGTATAGTAGATTTGAATTTTCTAATTTTATCTGCCTACGTGACTTAAGGTCTCAGACAACTCTAGCTGAAGTCTTGAAACTAGACCGAAAGCCAGGATCAGAAGTCTCTTGTGCTCTTGTGCTGGCTTTTCTACTTTATCCATACCTGACTTTCACTAATTCAGCACTTTTGTGCTTCATCTCAGAAGCTCTTGTTTAGTCTTACCTCATTTCACAGGTTGGTGGTGTGAACATAGGAAAAAAGGAGCTGCATATTCAGATGCAGAAAAGAATTTCTCATGTTTTCTCATCAGTGGAAAGAAGAGGAGGAGAAAAGAGAGAGGTTTGTACTACCACAGAATTATGTTAAATGAAAGAATATTAAAAAAAAAAGGTAGGACGCAGAAGATCATATCTAGCCCATTCTTTTGCTTTAAAGTGAAATCAGTCCTCAGTACGTCTTTCACAGTGGGTACTTGTGTAAGTTGCTTTAAAGCGTGGGTGTCCAACCTTTTGGCTTGCCTAGGCAACACTGAGTAATGAAAAGGAGTTGTCTTGGGCTGCATATAAAATATATAATGTAGTTTATGTGTATAACCAACAAAACTTTTTTTTATATATTTTTTTATTAAAACAAAAAAGAGAGCAACAAAAATATCAAACTAGTGGGTTATTTGACCTTATTTTTGTGAAACAAATGCATCAATGGCTCAATGGAAGTGTTGCGATTCTTACTGATTTCTCAAGGTGTTTGTCAGAAATTTTTGATGAAATTTTGCTCTTCCTATACTTCATCCTTGAAAATAGTTCACAAATGTATGTAATGCCAAAAAGCAACGACAGGAATAAGGCATGATTGTGAGGGATACTTTTCTCTGCTAAGGTGGGTACTACAAAATTCTAGTATAGACATGATCAAATTTTTCTTTGAGTTAAATATCTGATTGCAATTCTAAACATTCCACTTGAAAATTTGCAGGTAATGTATTTACGTCAACTGAAAACAGAGTTGCAAATATACCAAAAAATAATAATTTTTTTTTGACAATCTTGAAACTTATTCTCAAATTCTTTTATCAAAACTGAAAGCAAGGCTGCATATTTTTGACTGTTCTCAGGACTGTGATTAGCCAATGTGTCAAAATGCATAAAATTATTTGCCATAACTTGAGCCTGCCATATTCAAATGCTGTTATGGTTTGAAACATAGCACAGAAAAAGTCAATTTTCACCTTGAAGATGCATGTTTAACTCATTTAAATGAGCAGTCAAACCCACCAAAAATGCTAAATCTGTGAGCCATTTTTCATCTTCAAGCTCTGGCACAAGTTCTCCTTTTGATTCCGTAAATGATTCGATTTCATTTTGCAAATCATAAAATCTTTTTAGCATTTTACCAAGACTAAGCCACCTTACTTCAGAAAAGTAAATGATTTCTTCATAATTATCATCCATACTTTTAAGGAACTCCTGGAATTGGCAATGACTATGGACTTTACAAAATTCATGGCTTTTATGACAATTTGCATGATATTATCCATTTTTAAAACTTTTGCACATAAATTTTCTTGATATCTGATGCGGTGATATTTCACCAAATGTGAGTTGCTGGCAGCAACTGCATTACCTGCTATTAATTTTATAAGTCCCTCTTTTTTCTTTTGTTTTCTTTTTTACCAACCATTGCCAACACGTCATCAGTAGCTATACCAGGTACACTGACAAAGGCTAAAGAAAATCACTTTTCTGTAATTTTTACTGCTTCATGCAAAACAAAAAATTTAGTTGTGTCTTTTAATGACACCAAGTAAACCATTTCTCCAGTGACATTATATTTATTGTCAATAGCTCCAATAAAAATGGCAAGTTGAGTCGTATCTGTAGCATCAGTATTTTCATCTATTGCCAAAGCATAAAATTTAAAATTAGCAGATTTACTATCCAAATTTCTTTTGATAGATTTTCCTATTTCTTCAACTCATCTGGCTATATTCTGGTGAGACTATTTTAAAAAATGATTTTAGAACAATCTGTTTTTTTATCAGGACAAATTATACCTGCTGTGCTTTCCATACATTGCTTAATAAACTCACCATCAGTAAATGGTTTTCTTTTTTTTGCAGTCAGATTTGCTACCACATAACTAGCTTTTATAATGAAGTCTGTTTTAATTTTAATTAAAAAAATTGAGATGACAGACTTCTTTCAGTTCTGTTATTTTGTCTTTATGAAACATTCCTTGATATGTATCACATTTGGCAGCACGTTTTTGCATATGTCTTTTCACATTGTGATCTTTGAAAACTGACACAATTTCCTTACAAACTAAGCACAGTGTCATACTATTTGTCTCAATAAAAAAAGTACTCTTCTGTCCATTTTTCATTGAACACTCTTCCTTTATCTACATTTTTTCTTTTTTTTTTTTCAGTTTCTGTTTTCTTTTGAGATGACATTAGGTAGGTTGAAATATCGTTGTCGTGAATCACTGTGTTTTAGTCACCAAGAAGCACAACTGCATGTAAAATGGAATATATGTGGGTTTCAGTTTGACTGAGTGTATGTAGTGGGCACAGGGGGCGGAGTTACCACTGCGCTGTGCCCTCCTCTTGTCCTGATTTCAGCTGAGACAGTGTTAACAGCACAGTGATGTTTTGGTTGTTGCTGAGTGATGGATGTGTGCCTGGGGCTGGGCTGGGCCGCTTGGCGAGGAATAGCTGCTGCCATGATGGCGTGGCAGCAGGGGACAGAGTGAAGCCAGGACATCTGTCCTGAATTAGGCAAGGGGTTATTTGATTAGACTGAGTGTGAGTGGTAAAGTTAGCACTGCTCTGTGCCCTCCCCTCCACAGCATTCTGTTTTTGCCTGCATCATCCACACTCAAGCTACACACAATCGTCTCATGAAAAATATCACTGAGAATCACATAATAATGTTAAAAGTTTATGATCTTATGGGGCCACACTACTAGCTGTCCAGGGCCACATGTGACCTGTGAGCCACTGATTGGACATGCTTACTTTAAAGCCTTCCAGTGATGGAGGTTCCCCAGCTCCCACGGGAATGCTATTGTAGGGCTGTGTTTGTCCTATCAATTTCTGTCATGGCTTGCCTAAATCTTCCTTGTTGTTGAAGCTCTATATTTTTTCTTACGCCAGAAATGGACATGAAAAACAACTACTGCCTTTCCTCTTTGCTTTTGGCTTTTGCACAGTTGAAATCTGGTCTGATGTCTCTCCTTCCGCTTGCCTCCCATCCTGTCAGCTCCCTCTTTGTTTACTTTTACTTAATAGCATTTATTCTTTCAGCTTTTCCTGCACGATGTTTGCTAGTTTGTTCTTATTTCTGTCTTCTGGATTGTTTTGACTGGTCTGCTTCATTCTGATGATATGAAGTACCCAATCTGGACATAGCTTACTGGCTGAGGCTTCCCCGTTGCTG
The DNA here is from genome assembly GCA_013396635.1 of Penelope pileata. NCBI lineage: Eukaryota > Metazoa > Chordata > Aves > Galliformes > Cracidae > Penelope > Penelope pileata. The sequence continues at coordinate 74,661 of WBMW01002666.1, forward strand.
AACTGAACAAAAGCACTACTGGGTTAGTTAAATACCACTGACTAGAAAACAGTCCCAACCCCTCACTTATGTTGTGAAAAAAGTTCGTTTTATGAGGACTTGTTGATCTGTGTGGTGATCATCTGTAGCCTCTGAATACTTATGGGAAGGAACACTTCCCACCTATCTTTTCTCATCTCACACTTCTGTGCGTGTTCCCCCATTTACTTTCATATTTTTTCAAACCATTTCTCCAGTTTGGAGAAACAGGCATACCTTCTATTCCTTCATATGAGTTGTTAATAAAAATACTTCATAGAACCAGAGAAAGGGGAAAACCCTTCTGTACCCTTTCATTTTGACAATTTCATATCGATTAAGGTTCCTGTATAGCTATTCAACTAGGCATTATCTATCAAGTTTCCCATATTTTCATAGTTTTGTTCTGGGGATGTCACATTAAAACTATGTCAAAAGCCTAAATGATGTCGAGATATGACACCTACTGCTTCTCTTTTATTTACGAACCTAATTACTAGTTGTATAACTATATGAGACTTGTTCAACATATGTTCTTGACAGATACATGTTGGATATGACCTGTTCCCTTGTTACCTTTCAACAGTTGTATGTGGTGTCAGTGCCCAGGCAACACCCTGAAGGCCAGGGCTGCCCCATGCATAGAGCTTGGGGAAGAAAGGACAAAATGCTGCCCAGCAGCCAGGAAAAGGTGGAGAAACAGCCCTGCCAGCACCTGGAAGAGAGGAGGAGGAGGGCAAAAAATTGCTCCAGGCACAGCTGGAGCAGACCCCCACTGCCATGGTCAGGAGACGGCACTGGAGCAGGGCTTTCCCTCCGCCCTGGGAAGGCCCCTGCTGGAGCAGGGCACCCTGTGAGGAGGGAGGGGTGGCAAAGGTGGGCTGCAGGGACTGAGCCCAGCCCCTAGTGGTGCTCGGGGACAGGAGGTGTTGTAATTTTTGTCCTTGTTGCTCACTATCCAAATCTATTTTAATTGGCAATAAATTAAATTAGATTTCCCCAAGTTGAGTCTATTTTGCCTGTGATGTTAACTGCTAAGTGTTCTGTCTCTATTGCTACCCATGAGCTTTTCAACCTTATTTTCTCCCCATCCTATTGAGGAGAAGGAGTGAGAGAGCATCTGGGTGGACATCTGACTGCTGGCCAAGGTCAACCCACTGCAATTTTCAAATGCTTTGATTATTTTCTACTAAATTTTTTCAAGAATTAGACGTTGTTTGACTAGTCCATTCTTGTTCCTTGTTCCATTTCCTTAATCTTCACTTTATTTTCTGTAAAGGCAGCCAGGGTAACTCAGCTACCCTCCATAGAATCTCAGAAATAAGTATCAAGTGTCCCGAAATTGTTAAAGTATTCTAGTATAGACCTCACTTTATTTGAAAACATCTGACTTAGAGACAAAGCTTCTTAACCCATTTTCCCCGTAGTCTATACTAACACATCATCATTTTATTACTAACTATGCTAGCCATCTTAAATATCCTTCTGGACACTTACACCGCACCCAGTGCTTTTACTATGAACCGATTCAGAGTAGCACAATGCAGATGAGCAGGCTACTTTTTTCATTTTAAATACACTTGATTTGTCAAGGGTGAATATCTGGGAGATTTGATGCTTACTTTCTATGGCTGATATAAAAAAAAAATCTTATCATGAAGACTTGAAATTTCAGTTCTAAATTGCTTCTTTGGGTTGCATTTTATTTAAGATTCTGAGCTAAAGGGAAAGATCTGATATTTGTACTTTTTTGTCATCAATACCTTTCTTGTCATTGACTGCACAAATAGATAGTCAAAGGGTGATAAGGAAACCAATATGCTGTGTGCGTGGAGAATGCTCATAATTTAAGCCTTTTTCTGGTTTTTTTTTTTTTTTTTCCCTGTGAATCACCGCAGAGCAGCTGTAAATGAATGACAGGATCTGGATGTTCGTATGAGTTAGGAGAGCATTATCCTGTTCTTTCTTATGACACTTTGATCCATGAAGAGCAAGAAAGAGAATAGCTGCAGGCGGTAAGAATGTCCTCATTCCTCTAAACCGTGCAGAGTAAAAGGCCTTTCCTACGGAAGTCATCGAGTATTCTGTGTGTATACAGCATAAGTTACTGTGTATGGTGTTGCTGGAGATTGGAAAATTGCACCTCCTTATTGAAACTGTGCAGCCTTATAACTCTATTTGATTTGAACTAAACAAGTCCAGGTCCTCTGCTTTGTGTAAGCCTCCAAAACAAATTTCTTGCAAAACAGACTTCTGTATCTCAAGGGAGTCTCTAGGACTCTTTTGATAGGCACTGATGTGGAGGATCAATTTCATTTCAGCTTTGGGTCAAGCTCTGCATAGAAGGTTTACAACTAAGCAAAAAACTATCTGGGGAGAAGGAAGTATTTTACATGTTCTTTATCAATAAGCAGTATTCGTGGCAAAAGAATACCTGACTCCATTATTCTTAGGGAAGATCACTCAAGGTTTTTAATTTGGGCTGCCTGGTTTTGCCCCAAAAGATAACTGTCTATGAATGTGCATAAACCAACACAGAATCTATATAAATATATGAAACATACACATACAGTTAAAACATTAGTCAGATAGAAACAGCAGATGATCCAGGGGAAGCACAGTGTGAAACTATTTCAGCAAGGCAAATTCAAAGCAAACACTGAAACAAATGAGGTGGCAGACAACAGCATGAATGTTAATGAACCTAAAAGCAATACAGTGGAAAACTATTAAATGCAGTTGTGATGCATGAACAATATATTCCTTTAAAATATGCTTTCCTCTATTGGTGAAATGTAAAAACATAAAATTTCATGCAATATTTATGAGTAGTTCAGTCCAAATATCTCATTATTCATCAGTACTACAGGTCTGTGTTCAGGATAGCTGTGGAAATCTGTTAATCTATAACTAGTATTTCAGGAATCATGTAGCTGAATTTAGAAAAAAAAACATGTAGAAGTATCAGAAATGATTGTGATTCTCCCCGGGTTTTGCCCTGCTATTATTTCACTACTCTGATAATAACATCTATCAAGATCTTTCCTAAGCTGGAAGAGTGTAAAGCACTGTTAATTTCATAAGAGACAGCAGCTACAGCATGTCTTCCACATGAGTGGAAAATCTGCAGGAGTGCAGATTTTCAAGCCCTCAGCAGAATTTTGGAGTCCACAGAGTGTCAAGTGTTTCCTATATGACTCCTATATAGCATCCTATACTGATAAAAACTGGTGCTTTGCTCTGAAATACTATCCAGATGCTCTGTTTCTGCAGATATTTTGACTCAATTAGTTAATCAGATCTGGCTTTTAGCTAGTATTTATTTCTAGTTGGCTACACTTAGCTTGCTGATCAGCCCTCAGCAGGCTGCTGCCTTTGGACAGGCTTTGCACCTTCAGACCTTTGTGCATCCAAACCCAAGCTATGGCACCTTTTCCCGATGGAGAGTACTTGTGCACTTGATCAGCTCCTTTGGGAAGGGAGAGAAGGTGGGTGAGGTCTAAGGTCCTCTCACAACTTGGGCTCTTCAGGACCTCCCTTCCTGCCTGGATTTGGCTCACACGTGAAATGCCCAGAACAAAACCACAGAGTGAAAACCTCAATATGACCATCCTGTGTTGCTGAGCAAGGAAAAAAAGTGGACAGCTTTATTCCTGGTGACCTAGTACATTTGTGAAACATTTACAGCAGTCTAATTCTATCTCATCACTTGCACATTTTACTACACACCCAATTTGCTTTGAAAACAGCAACGATGTGCTATAAAAGTGATATATGCACCTCTTTTGGACATCTTCCTATTTTTATGTTCATGAAACTTGAAAGAAGTGGAAACGCATGCACTTTGAGCTTTCAGTTACCCCTGTTAAATGTGTTAACCAGAAGCTGGCTCTCAGAGTGCTAAAACCAATTCAGACATATAGAGCACAAATTATGGATTGGCAATATTTGGATCAGATTTGCAGAACTTCTGCAGTATGTAATTGCTTTATCTCAGCAGATTTCAGTGGAATAGGCACTATTCTCTTAATAAAATTAAACTAGCGACATCTGGGGAAGATATATTGCCCCAGCATAAAATGATGAAGCAAAAGCAGACCCTTTTGTTGTCACTTATTTTAACCTAGACAGCATTATTGCTCAGGAAAATAGAAGCTACCATCCATCTTAGATGCTGTGAGAATGAATTTGGCATGTGCAAGGGCTACTACACCTTCCTTTATGTTACTTCATTACAGATGTGCAGTGCATTTCCATGCAAAGTAGTTTGTAATGATGCTAAGAGGTACTTCTAAGTACTCTGTTCCCTCTAGCCCTGAGGTGTGTAAATGAACAAAGCAAGTCAGCCTGAGTTCAGAACTCTTTCTTTAATCCAGAGCCAGTGGCATTTTCTGGTGGCACTTTCTGACACTTTTGCGCTCACTGTGAACAATTTTTAATAATAGTGCAAGGCCAGGCAGTAGAGAGTCAGGATTCATCCTCAGAGCTCTCTCATATGATCCAGGAAGGCTCTTCTGTCACAACAGCTGAGCATCTCTCAGTCCTACGGCAGCTGAGCTTCTTTCTCGTTGCTTATGACAAGCTGTCTCTGATGGCTGCTTCTTGTCTTGCTTTGGTGAAAATCCATCTGTCACCCACTTGGAAGATGAAGCCAGGGAGGAAGGAGTGACAGAAACACAGGAAAACAGAGCTAAGCCAGGAAATAACTAAAACTGATTATAGCAATAGCCTGCGCAGACAACAATGGGTTATTTGATAATAATTAGAATATTTTTTCAAGAAGTAGTCTGTATTTTAAAATGAGGCATGCTTAAAACAATGTACCCATTGCTAAAAAAAAAAAAATAAATCATTCTTGTCATTGCTATTGTCTCTTAATTTTTCACAGTCAAAACTGATAACTGTTGCAAGAAAGGTTTGAGTTTCAAAGCATGGATTAGGAGATGTATTCGAAAGCCTCTCAATAAATCTACAATCAGAAAAAAAAAAAAGAGAGTAGCTGGACTATACAGACATTATTTAAAAACAAATACTAATATTTTTTCAGCTATACTGACTGCAGGGAAAACCATTTGTCATTATGCAAACAAGTATAAACAGGTGTAAATGCACCCCTTGATTTAAAGCGGCTATGAATTCTGTTGCATTATTTTTACCAAGATTACAAGTTACTGATGCAATCTTTAACCCACATGCAGCCAAATCTTCCAGTGAGTTTTATATAGAATTAAAAGGTATACTTAGGGTAGGCCCCAGTCATTTTCTTACAGAAAGCTTCTATAGGGGTTTTCTTAGTCACAGAACTGTCATTATAAAACTGTCTTGTATAAGCCTGCCTTGTGGATGCTGATATTTTTAAGGGTTTTTGCTCCCAATTGCTCAGTTCCAATGCCTTTACTCTCAATACTCTAACTGATTAAGACTTGGGGAATTTCAATAGTCAGTGTACCTCCTGACAAGGTAAAAATAGGGCCAAGATACTCAGTAACTTTTTCAGGCCTTTAAAATAGAAATAGTTCAATTGATTTTGAGGATGAAGAATTCAAAAGATGAAAAATCCTAAGAAATCAAAGGACTTTCTAGTTTCTTTAATGCAGGTTAAATGTCTAACCTTTGTTGGTAGGGATTTTTTTGTTTAGTTGTTTTTCTGGTTTTTTATTTTATTTTATTTTTTTAGTGTGTTGTTGTTTGTTTGTTTAAAATTAAATCCACACAGCTTGAAACCACCTACGTTAATCATAGTATCCGGAAGATGTAATTGTTTGAATAAAACAAGTGTGCTTTTATACCACTAGAAGCCTACATGGCATTAGTTGCATGTTATTCTCTGAATCTAATTTGCTGTAGGTTTTAAATGTGGATTCGGTTCTTTGTTCTTTTCAGACTACTTATTAGTCAACATCTACTGCAGAATAAGAATTCTCAAAGCTCTGTTATAATGGTAAAAACAGTCCAAACTCTAAAAACTGCATCAAAGCCAGAATAAAAATACGAGTGCTGGTCCAAAAGCAGTGCCTCCTATTTTATTATGTTGGCTCATGATACTAGAGGCAGATGGTGGTGGTGTGGCAGTAGAGGTTGAACCTTCCCACCAATATTCCGTTCCATGTTGTTGCTGTGTGACAGATGGCAGCAGAGGGGCACTCTGACGCAATGGTGTCTGACATGGAAGTGCGGATGAAGTAAAGGGGTGGAACTGAATTCCTCCATGTGGAAAAAATGGCGCCCATTGACATTCATTGTCACTTGCTGAACGTTTATGGCGACCAAACAGTGGATGTGAGCAGAGTGAGGTGATGGGTGGAGCATTTCAGCAGTAGTGACAGCGGTCACCTCCTCTAGATATTTATGAATGTGGCATGCAGACTCTTGTTCATTACTGGTGAAAATACATAGCTCACAGTGGTGGCTATGTTGGAAAATAATGTTTTGTAGGTGAGAATCTGCTCTATCAAATAGTATAATTGTTCTCTTTGAATCTGGTGTAGTTTCCATGGCAATAAATAGGAGGCATTACTTTTGGGCTGACCTACATATTTTGTGAAGAGAAGACTGAAGAAATTCTATTAACCTCAACAGCAGTTTATGGCCAGGCTCTATGATAAGAGAGGAGTAAGTGGCTGATTGATCAAGGCTGGGAGTATTGAGGGCTGCAGCTGTAATGACCTGTTAGACCTGGGACATCACTTTGACTTTTGTAGGGGTACAGGGACATGGGAAGGTATGGACCAGCCTGTTTCAAAAGTCTGTCTGTCTGTCAGATTACTGTACTGCTTTAGAGCAGATTACGTGTTCTTGTCCTCCTCTGTGGGTACATAAATGTTGCAATTCAGTGTAATTTAGTAGATATTGTACAGAAGAAAAGATCTAATTTAATGAAAACAAACAGGAAACATTACTGGAATTTAACAGGCAGAATGAGAATCTAATTAAGAAACAGCAACAACTGGCTCTAGTATAGCTGTTCTTGTCTCAGTGGTATTTCTTGCCACATATATCAGTGCCAGTAATGATAAAAGGATACGGCACGGTCAGGACCCGTTCCCCTTTACAAAAGCAGTGATCAGTCCTTTTTTTGTTTACAAAGGAAAACTTCCTGCCAGCAAGTTGGTCAAGTACACCGTGTGGGACCCAGCAGTTTGCCCCATACTTCTGTCAAGTTGTAGCATGGTTCTGATGCTGTTATGCTTGCTCAGACTATCAGATGTGGACTGCTTGTTCTGGCCCCAAGGAGGCTATGCACTTCGCACGCACGAAGCACTGAGATAATACAAGATATTATACCTGATAATGTAAAAGTCTTCCTGACAAATCACAAGCCAGGAACAAGGATGCTGCAACAGTTGTAGCATAGGCTTTTTTATTCTTCTGTTTTCGATAAAATCTATAATAACAGTTAATGGAACTGCCTGTGGAGAAACAATGTTGCACAACAGAATGACGTTCATCCGAAACAGAGTTCTAGCAAAAGGCTGCACATCTTTTAAATCCACATAAGCCCATATTTGAGGACTGGTGCTGGCTTTAAGTGATACGCTGATGCAATTGTAGGATCTCTATGAAGGACCATATTTCATCAACAGAAAAGTGAAACAATGACAAACTGCTCTTTTTGCCTGCAGGGGAAGATTTCTAATGCCAGGATAAATCTGGCAAGCAGAAATTCAGTTCTTTGTGTTAATGAGCATCTTTTTGTGCTGTAATACCAGAGCTACATTTTAGTTATTGTGTGTATATTTAGTCCTACCAGGGAGGCCATCTTAGGTGGATTCACTAAGCATTTGCCCTCACCTACCAGTACAGGCAAAGTAGCTCTCATGAGACCGCTCATCTGATCACACGCATTTCACTCTGTATGTACGTAAACATCCAGGTCACCCTATGAGCATCACCTGGTTAGTGTCTATGAAGAAAACGTATATGCACAGTTGTATGCATATTTGTTTGTATGTGAGTACATATATCTGAGTATCTTCTGTTCATTCTATAGCATAACAGAAAGAGCTTCATAACTTGAGTAATGCAAAAATATAATAAAAGCATATGCTCTACAAGTAAAACAAAATTATCTGCAGGTACTTGTAAAAGCTTCCATAGCAGTGATCTGAGACAGTTTTTAGCCACTAATATTGTACATACCAGACATGATTGGTAGTCCTTGCTGCCACTGCAAAAGAATCAGGAAGTGTGGAAGCAGACAGCAAAGGAGTCAGAGTGGAACAATAACAGAAAACTGTCAAAAATGTAAGCAAAAAGTAGATTAAGAGCTACCATAGATGTGTGTGACATGCTGAAGTGCGTGAAAAATCACCACGATGACCTAAAAAGGATATATAATCCTATTTTACTATTCTAATTTGTTTTGTGAAGCGGTTCCCAAAATTTCAGTGTAACCTGGTCACAAACCTTGATTTCAAAATGTGAAAAATGAGACCCTTAGTCCTCTGGGAGGTTTGGAGGAAATGTACAACAGAGTCAGAGACCTTTATGCAAACGTTTCTGCAAGTCTGTTCTATCCTATATTTGGGTATGTGGGGTTTAATTATGAGTAGGATCAAAGACATCTTGAAAAGAACTATTCCTGTTTTATGTGTGTGCAACTCCATCTACATTAATTATATCTCAAGATCATAGAACTTGGTTATGAGCAGTAATGATAGTGATGCAAATTATAGTGTGGCATTGGTAGGATGTTTCACCTCCAGCAGAAGCACAATGGATTACCTCTCTCTCTGTGGCCTATAATTAGGGTGTATAGCCTTATAGAGACCCTCTTCTATGGTGTAAATGTCAACCTTTGTGAATTAAGAAAAGCTTGTTGACAAAGTATTGTTTTCATGTTAGTAATGGGGCTTTACTGCAGATATATTTGGGGTTAATTTCTCTGTGCCTGAAAATTGGCACAGTTCTGTCAACCTCAATGAAGTTTCATGCATATGTGACAGAGAATTTGGTCTTCGCAGGAAAGCCATTTCAGGTGTCATCAGATTTCCAAAGGATTTCATTGCAATTTTGTAGGTAATGGAACTGGTTATTTCTCTTCTGGGTGAAATTCCATTCTCTCTGGAATTTTCTTTTATTCTGGACTTAGTCAAAGACCAGCTTTTTCAAAAGATTCTGGGGAATTATTTTCCTAATTATTTCAACCTTTTTGCCATTTTTTTCAGCTATTTCAAATAGATTTTGTCAGTTGTCCCTTTTTAATGTTTTCCTTTTTCCTAGAGCTATGTGCTTTTATTTTTCCAAATTATTTAATAATGGTGCAATATTTACATTTCCAAAGTTTAAAATGTTCCTTATCAGCTTCTACATTTACTACAGTCCTGATAACAAGTATGCATTTACCTTAACTATGAAGAACAATCATTTTTTAAGTGAAGTTAATTCTTGTAAGAAAAAGTTTGCTGAGAAGACTTTTTCTTTGTATTTTTCAAGCTTACTCCTTTCATGTATGCTCTTCCAAATGTGGATAGGGAAGATTTTGTGAAAAAGGTAAGCACACAAATACTTAGAAGGAACTTTGAATGTGAATGAAGGTAGAAACCTGTGTAGGTAGGAAACATATGGATTGAAAGGATAACTATGGGGAAAAGGAGCAAATGGTCATCTTTCCCTGTGCCTTCTTTTAATCCCTGAGGCAGAAGAATCTACCTGCCTTTGTCACACAGTAGGATTGTAAGCGTAAAGGACAAATATTCTTTTATTCAGTTATACCTTTATAGGTCTTTTCCTGCTGTGCTCAAGTGGGGCAAACTCCCACAGAGTTTTCTTTTGTAAGAATGAAATAACTAGTCCCTAGCAGGGTAGAATCAAGAGACAGGGCAGATAAGGTAGCATTTACCTCATGCCTCTCAAAATATGTATGGATAGTCTTCCAGGCAAAGAAGGAAAAGTACATTTCTTAAATCATAAATCCATACCAGGTTACTACTGGTTTATATAAAAATAATCAAAGGGATAGCAGATAGTGCCTGATGCATATCTGATGAGAATAGCTCTGTAAAAAAGATACTTATTGTCTTGCAACAACTGTGCAGACAAGCAAAAGCAAATCACAGGAAATGCATGTTGAGCTGCAAGGCTGGTGATTATTTAGAGGGGAGAATAGAACACATGCAGGGCTGTCAAACTCTTCTTCGTATAATGCAGACTGCCAAGAAAGAAAATAGGAAGAAGATATATGGCCTTGGCTGCAGAGCAAGAGAAGTCAGAAATTCACAATGAAAATAGAATTTAATGGTGGGAAGAGTTATTATAAAAGGATGTGATAAGCCACATAGCCATGGGCCAAATCAATTGCTTTCCATCCACATGCAGCCTGTTTGAACATAGTGAGGTTGCATATCCAGGCTGAACTTAATTTAATATCTTTCAGAGTGGGTGATGAGTAGGAGGTGGAAGAAGGAATAGAAATGAAAGCCCACCTGCAGTTATGTAAGGACACATCAACGTTATCCCACATCTGTACAATGGCCTACTACGGGAATGTATTGCATGCACTTACACTACATTTTGAAGAGGACCCAAATTCTGAATTAAGGTGAAACTAGTCTGAATTGTATTGTCATTTGATACAGAAATTATCTGAAAAGGTAGCAAGGCGGCACGTGAAGAATCATTGGATAATTAATATGGGAAAATAATTAATTGCTAGTACAACAATACGTAGTGCTAATTAAAAATCCTTGTATTAGCAGTACCTTAGTAGGACAGAACTAAGGTAATTGTTTTCTAAAACTGTTTCATTTATAGTAAACTATTCTAAGCATTGTCTCAAAGTTTGATGAGCTTAGGTGAAGAAATATTTTAATTCTCTTTAGATTTAGCCTCACTAGCCTTATATTTAGATTGGACTGTTTTTTTGTCCCCTGAAAAAATGTATTCCTCTTCCTAATTTGATTCCTATTGTAATAGTAATAATAATAAAAAGGATGCTTGTAGCTTCAAATAAATGTTTACAGCGTATGTGTATATACTAACATTTACAAATATGGTAAATCATGGAAAATTACTAACTGAAGAGAAAAAGGTTGGCACTACATATTAACAGGTTTTAATTATGAAATTCTGAAACCTGAAAAGCAGATTGCAGGAGGTAAGCATAACCAATATTTGAATACAGATGTGCTTGGAAATTGCGAATGAAAACAGTACCCTTAAGATCTGCCCAGGACTGGCACCATTGTAATGCAAAGACTTAGTCTCCAAAATGCAACGTTTTGATCTTTCCTTATGAAAACTTTGGCTCAGGCTTATATTACCTGAGACCTTGCCTCTCTGTGTGAGCTTCAGATAGGCTTGTTAGCTGGACCTCATGTTGGAAGTGAAACTTGTTCACACTTCTCATTTTAGTCTTTTTTTTTAAAAAAAAAAAAAGTATTGATGATTTGTATTTTGGTTGGGCTTTGTTAAGATTTGCATGAAAATTAGGCTTCTGCTGACCCTTTGTGCTGATCTGAACTTCACTTTAGAGATATGATACAGCAAGGCAGTGTTTTCTGGAATGCATTTGTCCTTCTAGTATGTCATGACTGCCAAGTTGCTGAACCTTCAGTCTGTTCCCAGGACTTTTCTTCACAATTGCTTGGGAAGGATGTGCATTAGGAGAAAGGACTTTGTAGCCCTATTTTTTCTTTTATGGATGTTAATAATACTGAAGATATTTTTGTGAGGTAGTTATGTTTTAAGGTGCATTAGGTGCTCTGTTGCCTCCTTTTATTCATCCACTGTTCATTCTAATATTTTCTAATAGCATCTGTAGTATGTGATAGGTGTTAATGTCACTTATAAAATTAAATTAAGTAGGATGTTCTGAAATTGTCTTCAAAGGTCAAATTATAATAATCTTACCCAGAGTAGTACTTTTACTCAGGGGTAGGTCTAGGTAAATCGATAGCACTATAGAAGAAATAAGATTGGATATATAAAAGGGCTTTGGCACCACAGTCACACCAAAATGTACTTCCCAGTGCCTAAATTCAAAGATTTAGATTTTCGGAATTCTTGTTCGTCTCCTGATACACTTGAGGACAGTAAAATTTTCTACTCCTAAGCTACCTAAATTCTTCCATCAATGTGATTTCACAGCTGCATAGAGATCTGCTTTTGGGTGGTCAGAGGACTTAATAATACAGAACATGGAAGTGATTGTTTCTTTCCTGTATTTCCTTGGCTACATAAACTTTCCTTGACATCTGTCACAAAACTGGGTCCCAAAGATACTGCAAAACGATATGAATCAGAGGCAATTGCTCCAGTCATCAGCACAGTGAGTAGTCAGAAGTATAGCTCACTTGGCCTTTCCCGACAACTGTTCTGTTTGAAATATTCCTTTAAACTTGTTCAGAATAATTATTGAAACATCAACAATGCTCTCCAGAGTTAATAACCATAATTTCTTGTGCTATATTTCACTGATCTAATGTTTGTGCAACTCCTTTTTAGACAAAGTAGAAAGCTGCTATCATTAGAAGAATTGAGAAAGACCCACACCAATGCATCTGAGAGTTCAGATCACTCCACTGAAAGATCCATTCATATGAGGAAGGATCAGCAGGGAATTTTGAAAATTGTTTCTTCTTTACTCCAAGAACATTCTATAACTACTGATTTACTGGATATCGTGGGGCTGCTGTAGGGGTAGAGTTGTCCACCATGCATTTGTGATGAAAATTCACAAATATACAATTGCACAGTTCCAAGCAATCTAACATTTACTTTTGATAAAAACTTAATGGCAATTCTATAATCATTCTGTTGATTTCTGTTGCTCTAGTTCTTCAGTGCTTGATTTATCCCAAAAACTGTGTTGAAAGGGATCTGGCTTATAGATGGGAAAACACTTAGAAGCAGTGTCCCTCAGAGTTGGTCTGATTGTGCGAAATGCAGATAGTACAGATAGTGTCAATGAAGAAATACTCAGGCCAGATGTGAATGAGTTGGCACACCTACAGGAAGTTATATTGATGCACTGTTGGCTGTAATTTGCTAAGACAAAAAGCAAGACAAAGTTTAGACACAGAAGAAGGAAGGGTACTGTGCTAAGAGGGATGCACTGAGTTTGGTTCAGGAGTTTAGCAGTCCAATTCACTTCTCGAAGTCTGAGGTTTTTAAGTCTCCTACTACTCTTGGAAGTGCTGCCAGGGGTGCCTCTCTTTAGTGTACCCCACAGTACATCATGATTTTTATCCTAACAGCATCAAATACATATTCTGATGTTCAATGGTAAATTTTGTTGCACTGCCTCATGTATCATGCACACATGGTGACACAGAGCCTCTGATTTGGCAGCCCATCCCAAGGGTGCTGCAGGGAACCCAGAGACATACAAGGTGGATGATCACAGCTGGGGAAATCTCTGCAGTCCTCTTTGTTCCTCGCTAGTACAGAAATAGCATGGTGAAAATGAGCTGGAATGCTTTCCAGTAAAACAGTCTCAGGCAGGTTTTTAATCATGCATTTGAGCATGCAACACTGCTCAACTATGACGGAACCTATCAGGATGCCACTCCTCAGTGTTGTGTGACTTGCACTCCTACTTTTTTGTTTCAATGGATTTTTTAAGTCTAAACAGAGACAAAGGCAAGCATGTGCCTGTGAGGACGCAATGTATTAAGGTAGTCATTTTTCATGTTTAATGACTACCATGACTACCCTTCAGCTGCTGGGTGCATTGCTTAGCTCTTTGTTCTCAGTGTCGTTCATTGAACTGTCAGCATTTGTCATTCATTGTGCATGCAACGCTGTTGCAGATGTTACCATTTCTCTTATTGCCCACTTTTGGTACTTGAAAATGTTCCCCACCCTCCTATGCCTTTGCATGATCAGAAAGGGAAGCCCTCTGTCTGGGCACAAATTTTGTACAAGGTTCCTGCTTCAACACCCATCCCTCATGCCAAATATAACTCAAAAAAAAAAAAAAAAAGAAAAAAAAGAACAGCTACAAACATTACCACGATTGAAACAAGTCAAGAGCAAGACCACTTCCCAAACTTCCTTTTGCAAATAGTAAGAGCCAAGCCATTTTCTCTCAATGCATTGAAACTTTAAGCTATCTCTCCACGAGCTCATTTGCCCTTCATTTTCCAATTTGAAGTCTTATATAGAGGTAAAAGGGAAGGGAAGTATTTTTCAGAGCACTTGCAGCTCTGTTTAGGTATGACTATCAAAGAAGTTGCTCCTGGAAACGTATTTAGGCTTTCCAGGAACAATTTTCCTTTCCATGTCAAATTGATGGTCTGATCTATATGCGTGATGTGACAGCAGTATTTTACACTCACAAGGAAAATCAGAACACAAACAAACTGCTTTCCTTATTCTTACTCCCATTTCTCAAAAGGAGAGAAATGCAGTCAGGCCCCTACATGTCTGTAGCACTGTTATGTGGATAGCATGTCTTTTGTGTGCTCATTGTAGTTCAAGGGCACTTTCTGCAATAGAGCAGGGAATAGGATCTACCATCCTTTGGTCTGCTCCTCAGAGTAAAGAGGATAAAAGAGCAAGAGGAAATAAAAGTGGTGCTTTCTTATTTATGGAAAAAAAGAAAAAGAAAGAAAAACAAAAGTGAAAACGGTGTGAAGGATAGTTGGATGGAATTGTTCTGTACGTACAGTGTTCCTGATCACTCCTGTACTGTGAGTTCTCAGGCATGCCACTTACTTTCTTTTCCCGGCATACAAAAGATGGGAATAGAGATGGTGTATGTAAAGCTACTTGAGACCTAGGGCTAAAACATGCCAACCATATGATGGCTCTCCTTTATTTTTCTGCTATTGTAAAAGATGGAAAAACAGTGCACCAACAAAACTTTGGCAAACCATTGGCATACCATTTGTGCCCTGCTGTGTTCATTATCTCTGAATTGCCTCCTCTGTATAATTTATTTCTAAGCCTTAAGTCTCCAGATATACTTTACTTCTTTCTGTAGGTGTTCTAATGAGTTGAATGTGATGGAGAACAACAAAACAGTTGTTGGAGTAAAGGTTATAGGAGAAAAAAAAAGAAAAGAGTTAATGCAATGCAGCTTCTGTTTTGTATTTTATCTAAAATTTCCAGGATGCTTAATCTAGCCACATTCTTCTGTCCTGCTACTAGCCAGTGACACTATACCCTTCTGCTGCCACTGCCCTGGACTGTAAAGCTCTCTCTGTCATTTACTGGGAAGGTTTTATGGAGAAAGAAAACAAAACTGTTAAGTTAGGTAACAATTCAGTTCAGTCAAAATATGCAAGGTGAATGACAACTGCTATCTACTGTCCAATACAAAGCTGTTCTGTTCGCATCTGCTATTTCTCCTCTAACTGTTATTTCCCTGCATATTTTATGGACATTTTAAATGGAAGAAAATAATTTCAATTATCAAATGAATGAGAGTATGGGGAAACTGTTCGCGTTCTGCAGACTCTAATCTATGTAGCAGCCTGCATTTTATTGGCTGTTATTCAAGAACTTCACTGAAGATGATTGCTGGCTGCAAAATGGGAAAAGAGTTGTCCAGAAAAATTCTGAATATAGTGGCAATTTTAATCAAATTTTATGTTAACTACAAGGGTAGGGTAGGCTTTTTAAGGTGATGATCAGAAAGCTGCTGTATCAAACAGTTAAAAATCATGTAATTTAACTGTTTTTTTTTTTTTGACACCTTCTACCCAGACCTGAAATTTTCATTTGGGCTGTATTTCCCAAAGCTAGGACCAAAGCTAGAACATTAACACCAAGTTATCTGGCTGGTATGTTTGGAGTATAATATGATCAACAGCAGGGATGTTAAGAAGGAAATTCACTAATTACTCATTTCAGTAAAGGCTGGTGCTGCAGCTTCCAATAAAAAAGAGTTGCAGTAGCCCTTGCTTGTGTGAGAGCAGCCAAAGTCAAAAAAAAATGGGTCAGATTCTTTCATTTCCCTCCGCTACCTTTTGTCCCCAGAAGGGTTTCTTGTCATTTCAGCAGTGGCTGACAGGAGTCAGTTGAGTGCTGACACATATTGTGGCACCTGTAAGCATTTTTGACATAATTGACATAGTCCTGCAGGGTTTTGACAAGTTTGTCAACCTAATGAATGGGCAACTGAGCTTTAAACCTATACTAAAGGTCATGTATGTTGTCCAATGAGGGATGAAAAATTCTAGTAACCAAATAATAGTTTCTGACTTATTTTGCTTTCCTGAGAAAAAAGGAAGCATGGGGGGCACTTTACAACCTGTCCCCTCTCATACTGCATGCAACATTCGGTGGGAGGGTAAGATAGGAACCTCTGAGAAATACTTTTCTTTCTTTCTTTCTTCTTCTTCTTCTTTTTTTTTTTTTAAATGAGAAAAAATTGGGAAACATTCATGTACAGCAAAATATTTAAGAGGAAATGGACCTGCTTGTTTTAGTACAACTGCAGTTGCTTTCTTGCAAAAGCAGAGAAGATCCTGTTTGTGAAAGAAAAAAATCACTGTAACAATAAGGCATCTCTGCAGTGCTGTGTACAGAGAACCCTGAAGTTACAAATGAGTAAAAATACTTGGTTTAAAGCAATTATCTACCTTTAACCAAAATAGATTTACTTTGCAGACAACGTGTAGGCCAAAACAAACATCTTTTACTAATAATTAGGTTATGGCAAGAAGAAAACGTATCTACAACTGAGTTTTTATAAATGTGTGAAGAATTAGATTTCATCTCATAGTCTAAACAGACTAAAAACATACCCATGGAGAGCTACCGCTGCTCAGCTGACTAGCAGTAGTATCTTAGATTGCTGCAGCTCAGTCATGGTTCACATCGTGGCAGAGCATAAGATCTATCAGAACACTCAAGACTTCTTTCTTTGTATATGCCCTGTGTTTTATTTGCCCATAAGTAGATCTTACAGTATTTGAAATAAAAGCAGTTTCTTTGTAAATAAGAACTCCATGACTGCATCTTTAACAGTGCCTTCCACAGGTCAAAGATGCACTCGCCAAAGACAATGTATATTAAACTTACTTTAGGGAAATACTAGGATTTTTCAGTTACAGTTCCATACCCTTGCTTAAGTGGTCCAAAGCACAGAGGGCTCTCTATGGCTGATATTTCTTCTTCTTGACGAGACAATGAGTCTAAGAACTTAGCTCACTGAGACTGGAATATTGACTGCGGTGGGGTTTTGTACTCAAGTGGCAAAATAAACATTCAGTCAATAATATTTTTTCAGAGCAAACCACACAGTGCTGCATTAATATAAGCAGAGTCATCAGATCAGGAGCAATAACAACCTGACTAATTTTTACAGAATTAGAGTTGCTTAATTGCAGTTAATGATCATTTGTCAGGCAGTTATTATTATGGACTATACCAAAAAATGTTAGCAGTGAAGAGGAGAGAGGGAGTAGCAAGGGGAACTAGAACTAATATTTTGTGATTAGATTCCTGAGTTTGCTTAACTGTTTTTCCAGCTACATAAAATTGGTGTATTTTCCTTTTCAGGAAAAGGTAATATTTGTGATGCAGAAGGCAATTTTCAAGCTGTCTGTCTGTGAGGAACTCTGGCCTCCTGTTGAGATATCTAAGTGAAATGTCTTGCTTTGTATACACTGCCCCATACCACATTTCTTTCTGGATCTGTGGTCATCTGGGGGTCATGGCACTGGTGGTTTACTTGACTGCATTCCTGCAGCCTGGGTTCTCCTTTAAACTAAGACAGATGTTAATGAGCTGTTATCTACTCTTCCACAGCAGGAGATAGCAGGAGGATTCTGTTCTGTTTCTGGGGAAAACTGGCAAGTAAGAGACTTTGGGGGAATCAATTGCTGAAAGAGGAGGAAGGACCTGAGAAATGTGTAGTATATTCTAATGTAAAATGTCAGTATTGACAGAAAAGATACATAGAATCATAGAATGGTTCAGGTTGGGAGGGACCTTAGAGATCATCTTGTTCCAAACCCCCTGCCATGGGCAAGGACACCTCCCACTAGACCAGGTTGCTCAAAGCCCCATCCAGCCTGGCCTTGAATACTTCTAGGGAGGGGGCATCCACAACTTCTCTGGGCAAAATCAGACAGCCTTGATGATATTTCATGCTAGGCTGAACTCACTCGTATCTGAAAAGCAGATGAGATCAGAGTTTTTTGTCCTTAGGTTGTTTCTCTATTTGTAAAAGTCAGTAAAGAAATATATAAAAGCACAAATTCTGTATTTATTTGTCGAAATATTCAAACATGAATTATTTAAATACCAGCTCTCTCAGGTATTATGAAATTGTTCTCTTTCTTGTGCAGTTGGAGGTGGTAGCACTGTGTATGTCTTTACGTCCAATATTGAGTTTGTTGTTGTTTGAGGGCTCTGGAATCTCAGAGGCACAAGCCAGACTGAACTGCAGTATCTCTAGTAATTGTTATGCTATTTAGTAGCTGTAAACCAGAAACTACTTTTGCTTTTCTCTTTTCCCTTCACTTTTATGTTTTTAATCGCACTTTCTACTCATGCTACTCCAGGCGATATGAGTCATGTTTCATCTGCTAGATTTGAAGAAAATATTTGCTTTTTTATTGTTATATCATTGATATAATTCTGCCATATCTCCACTGATAATTCAGAAGACATTAGGGGACTGAATGTAAGGATAAGCTAACATTTACTTTACATTAGCTCCCCATGAAGACAATCAATCAGGCAGCCAATGAGAAATTGTATGTTAGTCTGCAGCAGTCTTACAAGCAAATATACTGATTCTTTTTAAATGTTATGAATGTTGTATATGTAACCTTCTAGGGCACAAACCTTTAAATAATTGACAACTGCAATGATATTTTTTCTCTCCACCTGTTGTAAAAGTTCAGGTGGTCTATAACATTAGAATGTTATTACAAAATCCAACTGAATATCATCAAACTTCAACTTGCCACCTTTATAACTGAGTGCTGTGGAAGCAAAATAAAAATCATGGATACTCTCAGTTTGTTCAAATAGCACAGTGCAGACATTGATGAAACTTCTAGATGGAACTAGAATATTGTGTATCAATCTTGTATTTGTAAAGTGTATTTGGAGGATGAATGATTGGGATAAAAACACAGATTTAATAGCTGCATGTTTAGTAAGCACCTTACACCTTACATGCTGAGTGAGGGAGGGGTTTGCTCAGAAAAAACACTACGTTATTATGTGATTGAAGACATTTTCAGGGAAGAACATAACAAAGATTGAAAAGGTGAGCTTAATTCTGGCATTTTCTAATTCTTGAATATTTAACTTTGCAGTCCTAATATAGTTTTCTTTGTGTGAAACACAAGAGTTCTCATGGCAACTACTTTCTCAAGTGTCTGTTTCAAAACTAAACAAAATTATTCATTCTCTCCTCACAGGTATCATATTATCTATATCTTTTCAATGTAGAAGTTTGAGAGGTGCAAACTGCCGTCAGTATTCCAGTTTCACCTGCATTGAGGACAGAGAAGAATTATGACCTGAATTGCCTTTCTGGAGGTTCCTGTGTAGTTTTCTCCCCTAGAACTTAGCTTGTTTTTGGCAGCAGGATTGAATTGGAAATTTGCATTTAGTTTATAGGCAGTATTTTCCAAATCTTATATAATTTGTGTAGGCATGGTGTGTGCATGAGTAAGGAAGACACACTTGTAATAGACATACTGATTTGCTCTCTGGCTTGTTGAGAAAAAAATAACAAAAACATAATAACAAAACAAAAATTCTCTGTGGAAAGATGCTGAACTATTTCTAATACATCATTTCTATTACAACCTCCATACTAATTGTTACCTATCCACTTCAGGAGAGTGTCTGGTACCAAGTATACAAAGAAAGGTGTAGGAAGACACTTAAACAATCATTTTACCACAACAGGATGCTTCTTTTTAATTCTCAGTGGTTAATAACTGGCTCAGGTCCAGAAACATGGGGGTGTTGCATTCTGTATTGTTTTTATGCTAACGTAGCTGTCAATGATCTTGACAACCCCATTATTGTAGGTAATGGAGGTCTGGGGAATCTCAGGCATTAGGAAAAACAAACAAACAAACATGGAATATGAACAATAGGGAACACAATGTGGAGACATTTGCATGACTTTGTATGAAGCTAGCCTAGAGTTAATAAGACTTTTCAGACCTAGCTGACTCATGCAGAACTGTGGCAATGCCCGTTTACTGTGCAATTCTGTACAATGAATTTTCTCAGATCTTAGAACATGAGGGAACATGAGATGAGGATAATGTAGTTGCCAGACCAAGACTTTGGTTGTTTTTTTGTGCCCACCTTTTTGCCAGTCACAGACAGCTATGAGCAGGGTTGAATGGTTCCTCCGGATTCCGTCTCCTCTGCTCTGGGATAGAGCAGCTTGGTTCTGAAGCATCCAAGGACATCTCTACATGCTCTTCTGCTCATAAGGCTCTCTACTTCTAGGTACTAGGTATTAGGTATTAATACCTAGGTACTGCTAGGTATTCATGCCTGGAGGTGGCCAGTCTGACTGGGAACCTGTGGCAAATCTGAACTCTGTCTGTACGTGCCACCGTAGGTAACTGAGACTTTCTTCCAGTTCTCCAGCTTGTGCCTGAATCTCCATAAATTCCTGCTATGAACAAAATGAGTGCAAATGTCCAAAGAAGGGCAATGAAGTTGGTGAGGGATCTGGAACACAAGTCTTATTAGGATTGTCTGAGGGAACTGGGATTGTTCAGTCTGGAGAAGCAGCAGCTCAGGAGAGACCTTATTGCTCTCTACAGCTACCTGAAAGGAGGTTGTGGTCAGGTGGGGGTCGGCCTCCCAGGTAAATAGGACAAGAGGCCTCAGGTTCCACCAGGAGAGGTTCAGGTTGGATATTTGGAAAAATTTCTTCTCAGAGTGCTAATGCATTGGAACAGGCTGCTCAGGAAAGTGATGGAATCTCTGCCTCTGGAGGTGTTCAAGAAATGTGTAGATGTGGCACTGAGGGACATGGTTTAGCAGGCATGGTGGTGATGTGTTGACAGTGATTATGGGTTGATGGTTGGACTAGATCTTAGTGTTTCTTTTCCAACCTTTATGACTCAATGATTCTGTGAATGGAAAACAGGTCCCCTCTTATGTTAGATGCAGGTCCTCTCTTATGTTAGCTTATGTTGAAGACCACCACCCTACACTGCAAAGGTGAGTCTAGTGAATTTTGTGCACATCTTTTCCTGGACTGGTGGCATTTGAAGCTATGTAGAAAGGAAAATAAGTTTATTAATGGAAATCATTAACTCTGGGTGTTCAGCTGAACAGATCCAATCGCATCTCCATGAACGGACTGCCTTTTCACCATTTAATGACATGCTTGCTCTTTGCCTGTTGCTCCTCACGCTCAGGACCTGGTAGAGGATAACAACTATCTGTGCAGATAAACTGCAACACCATGAAATTAATCGATCCACTAGCTACAGTGGCAGCAAGCCTTATTTTCTAATCCTTTAACTTCGGCACATTCTCCCCTGTCCTACTTTCTTTCCCATGGCAAGGAAAGCCTACTGTTATTCCTAGTTATCCTTAGAGCAATTAAAGCTAGTGTCACCTATGTGCCTGAGACATCTGAGCTCATTTGAGCTACCTATTGCATTGTGAAAAGGATGACACAAACCCCAGCTAAAGTGCATCCTTTCAAAAACTGCTAGCACAGTTGTTTGTTCAGTCACAATCTAGGAAGCAGTGTGCTGCTTTAGTCTCTCATTTCTTCTGCATCTTAGAAATCTTTTTGTCTCCAGCTTTCTCCCATGCAAATAGCTTCCACAATATAGTCATGACAACTAAAGGAAAAGCTATGTTAAAAAACCAAACAATTAATATTAATCAAATATTTATGAGCAATCATGATGAATATTTATGAAAAATATCAGTGTCTTCTCAAGATGTAAGATAAGAACTGGTTGTAAACTCTTTGCGTGAAAACAAAAATATACAGTAAGTGTTAATTATGTGGCTACTATTATTAGGTACCATTACAGCTGGGCAAAGCTTTCACGTGTTTTATTCACTCATCAATATTGTCTGACTGACATGATTTGTAAGTTTGGCAAACTGTTTTTTGCTGAGAGCAAATCAGAAGTTTTCAGGTTTTTTTTAATATGCAAATCACTTCTTTGTATAAGATTTGCCAAAATGTAACTAAAAAAAAAAAAATACATTTGTTACAGGTTCTTTTTAGAGACAAAGAAGAGCTAATTTATAGTTGAGGCAATGCACATTCCCAATGTTTTTTTGGTTTGCTGATCAAACTGATTTTTTTTTTCCAGAACTGAACAGAGTTCAAACAAATTAGAATTTTTTATATAAAGTTCTGTTTGTGGTATGGGATGATTTTAGTATTTCTGTGGGAAAAGGGGGATTTCTTTTTTTTTCTTGTGTTTCTTTGCTCTTCAAGATACATCAAGAGCTCTTGGAATACAACAGACCAGATTTTAATGACATTAGGTTAGCCTTGTTAAATCCGGGCTTGAATTCAAGAGCATGTTTTTAATAATGAAGGTAATTAAATTTAAAACAATTTACCTAAGAATACAACACATTCTTTATATCTTGAAATTATATTAATTGAGATGGAATGCCCCTGTAGAAGTATGCTTTGACTTACCCAGATGTTCTGGGTTGAATACAGAATTTTTTCACCCATAATGCGTGGACATCAGTCTAGATGAATGTGGTTCAAGATCTTTTTCTTTTTTCTTTTTTTTTTTTCCCTCTGATATGAAAATGTAGAAATCTACGAATAGGAGCACTTTAATCTTTGATCTAAACTCTCCTCTTTTGATTTTTCCCCTGGCTATATAGTAAAGCTGTCAATCAAGGACAGCCTATTTTATAATTTATCAAACTGACATACATCCAGCTTGGGAAGATGATCGTCATGCACAGTGATACCAGCGTTTGGTCACAAGTTTAAGTGCGCAGTTGTAGGTGACAATATTCTGAGGTGAATATTGTCATTGGCTGAGTAACTTCAATGCAATTGATGGTGCTGTTTATGAACCTGAAGCAAAAATCCTTAACATGTGTAGAAAGACAATTCTTGAATTTAAGAAGTTTCAGGTCATACTTAAATGCATCAGACTCAAATTGTAGAAACTTAAACACAGGTGGGTGACTCCAGCCCCTTGAATCTGCTCTGACGATTTGTTAGTGCACAGTGCCACTGCTGAGGTGGTCCCTACTGCATGGGCAGTCTGAACCTGGCAGCAGACAAAACATGCTGGACCTGAAACCTGGTGCCATTATAAGAGCCACACAGGAGCCTGATCTTGCCCTGTGACATACAACAGGGCTCGGGAGAGACATGAATGGCGAGTTGTCAATGGATTGCTTTTTCCTCTGGGTTCCTGCTAGACCTCCTAGGGGAAGTGACTTACCATCTGCTTCAAGCAGCTTATGAACAGAGAAGAAAGCAGGGTCAAGGCTGTACCCACTGCCTGTCCTCCTCATCTGTCCTTGCTCTGCTCTTTGTAGGTGAGGTGTCCAGACTTAGGCCTGCAGGCAGGGAGCTTCTGCTCATTCAGGTGATGCTGTGGTCTGTTTGGAAAGGCAGGTGCCTGTTTTTGTAGCCACAGACACACTGCTTGAGTACGCAAGGCAACAGGAGCTAATGGGTTTGGAGCCCAGTTATAATGACTGATTAATTTTGTTAGCATCTTCTATATTGGCTTTTTTTTTTTCCCCACTAATTGCTAGGGAACTACCATTCATCAGCTGTGTCATAGCTTGCACAGTTTACCACTTAATTGGGAAGTTGATTCACTTGTGTGGGTTATACTGAGATGAAAAAAACAGTATCTTAGTAGATGTATACTCATTATATAGTGTATGAGCACTACTTGTATATGTCAAAAGCAGCTCTTTGGTGTCCTCAGGAAATGGTCTCAAACAGTAATAAAAAATTTTCATGTTACCTTTCAACATCAGTTCAAAGAAGTCATTGGTGTCTGCATAAAAATAAGTTTCGTTGCAGAGTGATTGAATTTTAATAATCTCTTAGATTTTTAGGACTTCAGTTCCAGTTTATTCCTGTCGTTTTTTCTTTTCACCCTCCTGCTTTCAGCACTTTCCCCCTTAATCTCTTTCTCAGTAGGAGAAAACCTGC
The DNA here is from genome assembly GCA_013396635.1 of Penelope pileata. Lineage (NCBI taxonomy): Eukaryota > Metazoa > Chordata > Aves > Galliformes > Cracidae > Penelope > Penelope pileata. The sequence goes on from WBMW01002666.1 coordinate 98,746, forward strand.
CTCTGGGGTATAAGTAGGAGGAGCAGAGAGCATGAAGTATCAAGCTAAATTAGGATGTCTCGAAACACAGAAGGTCACAAACCCACATTTTTCTGAGAGCAAATTTCCTGCTATTGACTCTGTAACACTAAGGAGGATTCAAACTGATTTAATTTTCAACCTCCCCCCCGCCCACTCCCCCCCACATTTTTCCTCTTCTCCCTAGACAACAGATGTCAATGTCTTTTTAAGTTGTTGATGATTAACTGAGAAGACTGTACTGTTAAGAACTCCCAGGCACATTTTTCAAAATCTTCAGAAGTGTAACTGATAAAGTGCACACCACAGCAACGAATATGATCTTGTTGCGGGTTTTTTGAAGTGAGAAACTTATTTTTTCCTTTTTTCTTCCTCATGCCTCATTTTAAATACATTTAATTTCCTCCTAAAATGCATGCATTCATTTATTAGAGTGCCATATGTAAAGATGTATCAAATGATTCAGTTTTCTGTTTGCTTGTTTTCTAAGAGGAAGTGAGTATGTATGTGAATTTGCGGCACAACACCCTTTGAAACAATAGCTTTTGTTGTGGGGCTGAGGTCTATCCTTGTTACTGACTTAACATATTCAGACCAAAGGCAAAAATTGTTTGAATAAATGTATGCCAACCCTGCCAAGGTGGATATCCTCATATAGATGGAAAGGCTAACAGGAACATGGAAGGATGGTTAACCCTGCTTTCTTCTCACTCTGAGCTTTTCCGATTATTTATCTCTATTGCATCTTTTTACTTTTTATTTATTTATTTTTATATAAGCAAAATAAAGATCCTCAAGGGGAAGAATAATCATTTATTTCCTTCCCATGCACAGGTATCATGTAATAGAGGAAGTATTCATGGTTTTGTTCCCACATAAAGTCATAAAATCTTATTTTTATACCTTTTTTCAGTGTTGTTGGGGAATTTGCTGTACCTCCTTACACTTCTTTTTCCTTAAGTGAGTGCATTTTGGACTTGAAAATGTGAAATTCAAATTAATATTTTGGTGAGAAAAATGCATTGTTTTCCCATGCATATATGTGTGTGTGGGGGGGTTACTTTTTCTTCCTATGCTGTCTCTCGTATGTCAGTTATATAAATAGCTTATTTTTTTTGTTCGCTTGTTTTTATGTTGGCAAAGTGCTTTTGTGTTTTTTAACCTTCCTCCACAGCTGGAAAAGCAGGATGTGCTACTACCTGTTAAGCTAACAGCAATTATATTCCTCCCCCCCCCCGTTTGATTCAGAAATAATCTAGATGTTAGAGCTGTCAGAAATCTCCTGACAAGGCTGTCACTGGGCCCGTGGCAGATCAGTTGGAGATAATGAAAAGAATTATAGGTGTGGTAATCTGCCTCAAGAGCTGAGGGAATGTAGTTAATGCTCCTGTAAAAGGCTGAGAAAACTAGCTGAAGTGTGGTCTGTCTAAACTGAGATCTTAATCTGGCAAATTCTTACACCTAAGCTTAACTTTAGGCACCTGTGTGAGTCAGTAGGCATCAATCATTTGCATACAGCTTGCAGATTGGTGTTACCATCCAAAGTCTTCAAAGCTGTTTTTTTTTTTTTTTCCCCTTCCCCTCTCCTATCTGCAGTGCTGTAAGATTTGACTGGCATATACTCCTTAAATAGCTGTTAGAAATAGTCATTGCTCTTCTCTAGGGAAGAGCACTGTCTTTTCAAAGCGGCAGTGGGATTGATTAGCTGGTCCTTCTTTGGGGGCAGGTGAACCTCATTACCACTCCCAGTACTGTACCCTGAGACCTCACTACTCACTAATGGCCTGAGAAAGTCCCATGCCCATTGCCAGATATTTTTGAGGAGGATATAGAAAGCGATGGGACCATGTGTGCCAGTGACTCACTTCTGCAGCCAGAGGCATTTCATCTAAAAGGATCCACCAGGCAACCTGCAGGGCTGCTGCGTCTCCTGCCCACCCATGCTCCCCAGTGTTTGCTTATGCAGCTCAAGACACAAAGAAGTGTCAGTGGGATGAGGACACTAATGTGGCGGAGGACTAAATAGGTGCTCAAGAGGAGGCACAGCTTTGAGTAAGACAGGGAAAATGACAGCTCTAGAAAGCCATTTAGAGTGCTCTGTTGCTATTTCAGCACCAAGTTCCAAGTTTTCAGCTTTTTCTGGCTTTTCTTTTGTTTGTTTAACAGTGGAAGTAGCTCAGTGATAAAAGTTTACTTTTGTTTTTACAAAGGAAAGTAAATCAGAACTTATTTTTGAGGCCATTAACTATGGCCAAAGGGCTACTAGCTCCATGAGAACAGAAAAAAGAAAATAAGGACTTTAGGATACTTTAAGTAAGCAAATTAGCAAATGATTAGTTGGAGTATGTATAATGTATAGTCTATTTCTTCTTATTTTCTTGACATGTTTTTGCTGAGACTTACTTTTTAGTGTGGAAAGGCCCCCTGGAAAGAAAAAAAGCCATGCAATACTATTTTTCTAAAAATCCCAGAATCACAGAATTGCAGGGGTTGGAAGGGACCTCGAGAGATCATCGAGTCCAACCCTGCCAAAGCAGGTTCCCTACAGCAGGTTGCACAGGTAGGCGTCCAGGTGGGTCTTGAATATCTCCAGGGAAGGAGACTCCACAACCTCCCTGGGCAGCCTGTTCCAGTGCTCCGTCACCCTCACCGTGAAGAAATTCTTCCACATATTGGCGGGGAACTTCCTATGTCCCAGTTTTAGTCCATTTCCCCTTGTCCTGTCCCCAAACACTACTGAAAAGAGATTCCTCATGTCCCTTTGCCTCCCGCACTTTAGATATTTGTACACATTGATCAGGTCCCCTCTCAGCCTTCTTTTCTCAAGGCTGAACAGACCCAGATTACTGAGCCTCTCCTCATAGGGGAGATGCTCCAGGCCCTTTATCATCTTTGTGGCCCTCCTCTGGACTCTTTCTGGGAGGTCCCTGTCTTTTTTATACAGGGGAGCCCAGAACTGGATACAGTACTCCAGNCCGACCCCTGGGGAGCACCACTAGTTACAGGCCTCCAGCTGGACTCTGTGCCGTTGATCACTACCCTCTGAGCTCGGCCAGTCAGCCAGTTCTCAACCCACCTCACTGTCCACTCATCTATCCTGCACTTCCTCAGCTTCATTCTCAGTATTTCATGGGACACAGTGTCAACAGCCTTGCTGAAGTCAAGGTAGATGACATCCACTGCTCTCTCCCCATCTACCCAGCTGGTGATGTCATGACAGAAGGCTACCAGGTTGGTCAAGCACGATTTCCCCTTGGTGAATCCATGCTGACTACTCCTGATAACCTTCTTCTTATCCTTTTGCTTGGAGATGGCATCCAGAACAACCTGTTCCACCACCTTTCCAGGGACAGAGGTGAGGCTGACTGGCCTGCAGTTTCCCGGATCCTCCTTCTTGCCCTTTTTGAAGACTGGAGTGACATTGGCTATCCTCCAGTCTTCAGGCACTTCTCCCGTTTAGAAAGAACAAAATGAATATTTAAAAAAGAAAAAAAAGAAAAAGAAAAAGAGGAAAACATCCCACTATACCAGTAATTAGCCTCCTGATAACACACAAGGTGTATGTTATTAAGCTGGCTATATGCTTCTTAGGTGGCCAAAAAGGAAGGCATTTTGCTTTCATCCTCTTGCTTAATGCAACAAATCCAAGGTATGCACCAGTCATTTATTAATGCACACCATGTTGAGGCTTAATGCTATTGTACTTGTTCTTTTTCAAGCTCCAGGCTGGTTGTACAAGGAAATGCTGCAGGACAGCCTTGGGAGCTGAAGTCACAGTTAGGGATTATGTTCAAGCAGCGAAGAAATTGTAAAAAGTCTTTTGTTGTTTCCCCTGTTTTTGTTAATAAAGGACTGTTTTATAGGTTATACGCTTTCAAGTAAATTTCTCAGTCATCTTTAGAAAAGCTAGTTTCAGCCACCTACATGTCTCTGAAGGAAAAATAATTTAGGCTGAAATTTACCTGCTTTTCACATATCACAGTGATGTCAAAGCAGCTGTTTGTTTCTTATTGTGCCCTTCATTTTCCTGTTGAAACAGCTTAAAGCAATCTCAGTTTTTTTTATTGAAGTTGGAGGCTTCCTTACACAGCAGATAGCCCACTCCAGAATAAAGTCTGGAAATGCATCGTTGATGTTTCTATGGTCTTTTACATCAAGAACTGACATTAAGCATGATCAGTGCTTCCAAAATGGAGGAAGAAAGGAAGGAAAGCTCCGAGTTTAAAGCTTGGAGAGGAATAGAAGATACATTCTTTATCAGATCACTGAAAAATGAAAAAGAGTGAAAAATCAGAGCTCATTCAAAACCAGACAATTTCAAATTAATATTTTCTTCATTACAAAATGTTTCTCTTTTGAGAAAAAAGACTGCCTTTGTTAAAGACCATTTTGTCTCACTCTTTCACCCTGCTCTGGAAAAGACACCTCTCCAGCCTAGTGCATGTACGAAAATGCAAAGGTTTCTGGTTTGAACATCTTGTATTCACTTGGGCAGAGAAGAGAGGCTGGATAAGTAACAGGGAATTTGTTCTTCCTCACGCAGGAGTTGGTCCATCTCTTGTTTGGCACAGGAAGAGCCCTTGGCTGAGAGAATGCCCAAAAGTGCATTACTGGGCACCTATGTTGTGGCTGGCTAGGAGCCTGTTCACAGTCTGTATGCAAGGGCTGCTGCAAAATAGAAATAAGAAAGCGGGGAGGATTCTTAGCTGGGCAGAGAGCTCTGCCGCATTGACCCTTTCCTCCTGCTTGGACAGGATCAGACACAACGTATAGCACTCTCATTGTGCCTACCTTCTTCTGTTCATGTTAATAGTCCCTGTCCCTCCAAAAACAGGAGGTGGTGGAGTGGTTAGGAGACTCAAAATGGGTAGTCTGTAACAAGGAGCGGGTCTGTTGTTCTGTCTGGGTGGCCCTGGGTAGTGCCAGCTTGATGTCTGGAGAACAGTGCAATGAACAAACCTAATGTGGTGTTACGTAAATTTTATGCCAGTTCTCATGACTCTTATTATTATCATGCTATTGTTATGTCATAAAAGTCAGTGAACTTAATCAGCTGCAAAACATCTGTTAATTCAGCTAAAATAATACTGCAGACATTCTTCTAAGGTGCACCCTTGCACATGCTTTTGTCTGATCATTGCCTTACAGAACTTAGTGGGAAATTTTTGTAGGGTTATGCTCTACGATATTACAAATGAAGAAAACAATGGCCCCACTGCTGTATTTATACTCCTTTTTTTTCTTCCTTTTTTATATATGTTAAACATTAAATGGAATAGATTAGAAGCCTGTGTTGATAGATTCGCCTGGGTGGTTTTGAAGAAAAGTGCATTAACTTGCCTTCTGAGACTTAGTATTTAGAGTGGTGATTAGATGCTTGCCTCTCCCTCTCCTCCATTCCTTCCTGTAGAACCGCAGTTTTCCAGTTACAGGAAGGCCTTAGAAGATGTGTGCATGGCTACTTTTTGTGGACACATAAAATTGATGAGTACTTATGCTTGCCTGAGTGAAACTAGATTTAAGGAACAAATATCTGGTACAAATGTCTCTTCCATGGAATGAATAACTTATATCAGCGTTCCTATATAAATGTTAATAATGTTTCTGATGTGATTGCTATCAAGCAATTTTTGTGCTGTGCCGCAGACTTCAAGAGTCTGCTAAATGAAGTCTTATCTAGCTTCTTTTTTTTTCCAGGTTGTCGTTATTATTTACTTTTTTTGGGCTATGAAGTGACAAAAAAGTTGAGACTTTTTGAACTATGGTGAACATCTCTATTTCATAGGCTCATAATTCATGAACTCTTTGTCTGATTTACTGCAAATTTGGTAGCAAAATCCTACCTCAGCTTGAGACCTAGACTACAAATCTTGTGTCCAGTATGATTTGTGAAGCTGGAATTTAGAACTAGGGATGGGTGCCAAATTTTATCTTATAATGGAAATCCATGTTGTAGCCTTAATTAAGTGTGCTCTTTCTGTTCCTTAATATATCTTTCCCAGCCCTTTATGTCTCAGAATACAGATATATGAGTTATGAACATTCGTTTTTGTATCTGGTGGGTATTTAAAGATCCTGAAGTGAAGTAAAGGTGTGGAGCTCCATAGAGATCAGCATACCTCATTTACAGTGAATTCATTGTGAGCTGAGTATTCTGAGGAGTACTGGATAACCACAATGTGCTGCCACTCTACGGTGTCTATGTTTTTCAGCAATCCCATCTTTGAAGTAAAAAAAAAAAAGAAACCCTTTAAAATAGGAAAAGCTACCAATATGTCTCAAATTGTTCCTTGCATAAAACCATGCAAAAGCCCATGATAGAAACACTTTTCTGCGCCTCATTTTTTTTTTTTTTTT